>RJVU01007700.1:371502-384731 GCA_003731715.1 Anabarilius grahami | reverse complement strand
TAGAAATACTTTGTAACAATTTATTTTATTAATAAATTATAAATAATAATAATTCAAATATTGGAATAAATATTCAATTTAAGTTTATATGATATTTTAATAAATACTTTGTTAATAAATTCATTTTATTAATTTATTGATGAAAATTATATTAATATTATATTAGTAATAAATATTACATTAATAAGATTGCCTTCTCCATGAAGGATATACAGTATGAGATGCTGCTTTAGAAGGGAGTCTTCTGGATAGATATGCACCCATGATGCCTTATAATGCTGCCTACATAGGCAACTCACTATGTATTAGAATAGAACAGAATCATAAAGAGCAGCAGATTTGAGGATTAGTTGTAAAAAGGGTAAGTGAGAGGTCATGTGTAGGCTTGTGAGGAAAGTTAATCAGTATGAACATGTGTTGTGACATTTTCATTGCGAAACTCTATTAATGATATTGTGATTCTATGAATATGACATCCTGTAATACTGTGCTAGAGGTGCAGAGAAAACAAAATGTCAATGTCAGTATGTTCAATTAAAACTGGAATAACAATTCTGGACTGATAGTGGCAGTTGTTGTTCTCAGATATCACATTCTTTTTGCATTATCCAGTTTTTTTATATTGTATATTCATTCCAAAAGCTAGTGAGTTTCCTTCCTAGACAGCCCTGCAGGGAATCACAGGCATAATCCCAACACAAAGACTGTTTCAAATGATAGACAGAATTGTGTAACCTTATAAAATACCTCATTTTGGACAAATTCTGACTCAGCATCTTACTATACTAAAACTTGTTTGCATACCTGATAACCATGTCGCAGTGAGCACACATAGGAGTGCGTGTTCCAGCAGGGATGTGTTCTGCCATCTGGACCAATGAGGCTTCGTCTTTTGGGTGTGGGCGGGGCATGGGCCGGTCCAAGGCGGGGCCCAAAGGTGTACTGTTGCTCACCACACCAAAAGTGGGAGTAATGAGACCTGCCAAACACAAAGCTGCATCTAAGGCCTGCAGTTTGAATATAAAACAGAAAAGTAACAGATACAAACAGAGATACCAATTTGTCTTCAAGAGGAAGAATGGCAGTTAAAGTCACCATGAAATCAAAATTCACAACTTATATTTTTTTATGGAATATTGCAGTAATTATCATCAAAGACTTATTCGTGCACATCATTATTTTTTTTAATTCCTTTTCCCCTCATAATCTTGAATCAAAATAATTTCCCTTCCCTCTTGCAGCTTCATCTCTTCTCTGATGACGTGTTCACTGGTGTGAGGGCGGGGCAACCTGTCACTCACATGAGATCAACCAATAGCAAACCACAACCATCCAATCAATTCCCCATGGATAAAATCAAGCCCCGCCCTACATTTAAACAAAAATGCTGTTTCACTTTGATATACTGTATATGCCACAAAAGAGAAGAAAAGACTATCACAACTCCAGTGGTTACAATCACCAACTGGAGTGCCCAGGAAATCCACCAGAGGGCACTTCTCCCCAGAACACTGTCATTCCATCATGAACTACATATCCTAGAATCCTTTGCCCAGACTCATTATACCTGACTAGTTTTAGCTGTTTCTCAAATTTACATTAGTTAATCCTGTCTATATAAACCTGGTTAACTCGATCACTCTTTGCGAAGTCTTGTATGTGTCACACTGCACTTCTGAGTGTTATTTCTGGTTTTCCGTCTAATGTTTTTTTATCTTCTGCTAGTGATGGGAGAAACTAAGCTTTTCAAAGCTTTTGAACCAAATGCTTCGCAAAATGTTTCACTGTTTCGAAGCGTTCGAAACACCACACGCTGGTGACCCCTGCTGGTCAAAACCGTGTAAATGCAACAAAAACTCCTGCCAAACATGCATAAAAACAGCTTTTACAAATCCATTGCAAATGTTTTATTGAAAGTATAATCTATTAGATGGAATTAACTAATCATCTAATACCATTAAATATTAAGTGTCTGTATAATATGTATTCTTTTATCAATTTTCAGTGCTTGTTTTGTTTATTCTATGGATGGGTCAGTTAAACATTATTCATTTAAATTATACAAATACCTCATTAAGACGTCTACAAATGTGTAAAACTCTTCAGAGATCAGGTAATAGACACTTTTAGACACTTAATACTCAGGTAATAGACAGACACTTGTTCAATGTTCCATGATTCATGGGTTCACAGAGATCGCCCCCAGCGGTGAACCATTGAAATTTCGAAACAATTCGAAACAGTTATGATGTAATGAAGCCTCGTTTACTGAAATCACGTGACTTTGGCAGTTTGAAACACGCTCCGAACCACTGATTCGAAACAAAAGATTCGTAAAGGTTTCGAAGCTTCATGAAGCAGTGTTTCAAAAACGCCCATCACTATCTTCTGCCTGTCTCCCTGGATTTCCCTGTTTGCCTGTCATTGTTTGCCCAGTGGTTTTAACCCTTGCCTGTTCTGGATTGCCCCAATAAAAGATGCATTTGCATCCTCAACCCATGTATTGGAGCACTACATGACACCAGTGTGTTACTCGCTGTTTCTTTGTAATTATTTGTGAAATTTACTAGCAACTTCAGAGTACATCCTATGCCACATTTTTTTCAGTGTAGTGTGTCCATTTATAGAATATATTAGTGATGCGCGGATTACAGTTATATCTGTGGACACTGCGGATAATCCGCGGGTCGGGAGGAACAAGAAATAAAAAAATAACATTCTGCAGGTGGGTCGCAGGTGGATGAGATAAATCATTAATGATAGATAAATCAGAGAAAATCATAGGTTCGGGTGAGTGGCGGATGGATGATATATTTTTAACGGCGGATTCAGGTGATATTAGAGCAGATCCGCACATCTCTACATACAGTGCAGCATTATATACACAGTGCTTATTAGAAGAACTCTGTGGTCAGTATCTGGACAGGAGAGAGGTCAAACCTTCAGTCATGTGCTGATATTCAGGGTGTCTTACCTGTTGTGTTTCTGACAGGTGTTCCTGGGGCTTTGGTCATGGTCTTAACAGGACAGGTGACATGAGCGCTGGGCTGAGAATCATCCAGCTCCTCACTGAGAGACCACAAACACACACAGAGAGAGAAAGAAAGAGACATATTTATAAGAGCAAGACAAGAAGAGTGACAGAGAAAGTCAAATTGCATACTACCTACTATTTCTAATAGAAAGTAGCATGCAGTATGTACACTGGGGCAGTATATGAACTGTCTGTATGCATGCAATTATGAATTATACTTTATGAAGCCTGTAGAACTTTATGACACACTGTATACCTGTATATGTGTCTTTAATTTAAACTACTATTCAAAAGTTTGGGATTATTCAAAAGAAGTCTCTTCTGCTGCATTTATTTAATCAAAAACACAGTAAATACAGTAATATTGTGAAATTTTATTACAATTTAAAATAAGTTTTCTATTGTAATATATTTTAAGAAGATGTAATTTTTTTCCTGTGATCAAAGCTGAATTTTCAGCATCATTAGTCCAGTCTTCTGTGTCACATGATACTTCATAAATCATTTTAATATGCTAATTTGTTGCTCAAGAAACATTTCTGATTAATATCAATGTTGAAAACAGTTGTGCTGCTTGATATTTAAAAAAAATGTATTTGATGAATAGAAAGTTTAAACAGCATTTATTTGAAATAGAAATATTTTGTAACATTACAAATGACTTTACCGCCACTACTGATTAATTTAATGCATGCTTGCTAAAAATAAATATAAAAAAAAAAATGTACTACTGAATTTCAGTATTTTTTTCTTAAATACAGCACCAAAGTAATAAGAATCAATTTGTTAAGAATAATAAGAATTACAAAAAAGAAAAACGTCTAATTAATTGTGAAAAAAATTAATATGTTTTAGGATCTTAATTCTAACATTGGCTATATTTTATATGCAAAATAATGTTTTTTGATTCTGGGAAATGAGATCTGGACTTGTTTCCATGAAACTCAGCATCCTACATTTGCCAAAATGTGCAGCATACTGTACAACTAGAGCACACTTGCTGGGGAGATAATGTATCCCACAATGCAATTGTTACGGTTGGCTGTATAATGAAGCTCACAACAGGAATAATCCAAAGAAACAGTCTTTTATCCAAAAATTAAAGTTCAAAAATCAATTTTTTTATTGCATTCTTGACTCAATATTTGATCATACTCTGAATATACATTATGTATATTTTTATATGAAATATAAAATATTTGATAAATGTATATACATACATCTCTTAAATTTAGGCTTAATCTTACATTTTTAATCTTACATTTTTGAGTGTGTTTAAAATGCTTATTGCATACTACAAAACAGTTTTGCAGTATGCAGTAAGCAGTAAGCAGTATGCCACTGTAAACACAGCCAAAGCCACACGCAGCTCACACTCACACCAGATACAGCTCATTTCTACTGTACCTACAGTACAGACAGACATTCCATCATGACGCTCATTAAATACTCAGCAGGTCTGGCTGTGCCGTCCAACAGCTTAAATTTAGTGAGGCAGGAAGTGAATGTTGATGGACAGGGAGACAGAAGTTTGGCTCTTGGGTGGCCAACACAAACACACACATTCATACCCACACGTACTGTACCACCCCGATTCTCTGCCACACAACTGCGCTCTGTCAATCTCTCCTGCCTAATTACAAGCCCCTGGAGACAGAATGTTATGGCAACGGCAGCCATAGAAAATGAAAGGACCACCATTCAGTTGCTGGATACTGATAAAATATTCCATACAGAGACACATCCACGTAGCTTCACAAAAATGACCACACGCACAAATGTCAAAAAAGACGTTTTTACAGTTTTAAGTAATAAAACAACAGTCAGTTTTGTGTGACTTTGTGTTTGTTTTTTGGTTAGAGGGTCATGTTGATGGTTAATGTGATTCTCTACACCTGTGTGAACTTGAGAACGTCATACATCCACTAAATATGCATGAAAAAATACACTGAGACCAAAACTTTTTAGTTTTTTAAAAGATCCTGCAGCATTTGGGAGAAGCTGTGGAAGGTAATTGTGACTTTTTATCTCACAATTCAGATTTTTTTTCTCAGAATTGCGAGTTTGCATCTCACAATTCTGACTTTATAACATGCAATTGCGAGTTATAAAGACAGAATTGTGTTGTAAGATATAAAGTATGTCAGATAAAAAACGTCAGTCTTTTTTCCCTCACAATTGCACATTATAACACGCAATTGCATTGTTTATATCTCACAATTCTGACTTTATAATACGCAAATCTGAGTAAAAAAGTCAGAATTTTGAGATATAAACTCGCAATTGCAAGTAAAAATTAAGAATTGTGAGATAAAAAGTCGCAATTACCTTTTTTTATTTCATGGCGGAAACAAGCTTCCAGACAAGCAGATACAGACACTTTATTTGATATTTAGTTTTTTCATATTTTACAGTATTAGAGCACCTCTCTCCCCAGTCTGGCTCAGACACACAGTTTAGTTCCTGATTTGATGGAGCCCCGCCTTCAGAAATACGATATGTGCTGTGATTGGTTAGCTGGCCCAGTGTGTTGTGACTGGTACCGGGAAATGCCACGCCCCTTAAAATAACAGCGAGCTCTACTTAAATGTAAATATTAAGTGAACCAATTAATAAAGCTACTGGCAAATGCCTTCTGTAAAATGCTATTTCAATCAAAATGAACAATTCTTATTTTTATGGAATATTGCAGGATTTATTATAAATGATATATCCATACACATCATTTTTTTAAATTCATTTAAATTCTTAAGCTTTAATCAAAATAACTTCCCCTCCCTCTTGCAGCGTCATCTCTTCTCTTCTCTGATGATGTGTTTACTGGTGCACAGGCGGGGCAACCTGTCACTCACATGTGATTCATATTCCACCAATAGCAAACCACAACCATCCAATCAATCCCTGATGGACAAAATCAAGTCCTGCCCTACATTTGTTCTAGTTCAAGAAGCAGTTACACTCGGATATACGTCACAATAGCTGCTTTGAAACGAAATGTACTGTGAAAAGCGCTATAGAAATAAATGTGAATTGAACTGTACAATAGAGAAGAAAAGATGATCGCAACTTCCGTTTCATGCTGACTCTAATTTCAATTTGAAATTAATTTTTCAATTTAAAACACCTTGATTGATAATCTTCCATGTACAGTAAGGAATGAGAGACATTTGTAGACCAACGCTTGCACTGGTCATCAGCAGAAAAAAAGTATTTGAGGAAGAAGGAAAAGATAACTAATAGTGAGAGCAGGGCAGCAGCAATCAACTTAGAAAACAAATTGAGGTGCACACAAACACACAGGCACGACGGAAAACACATGTTCACATGTCCTGTCACCCCAGCTATAAGACCAATCGTTACTGCTCTCAGCCAATCAGATTCATTACATAGCAAATAATCCAATCAGACTGGAGCAGCACAGCAGGCTAATCGAATGAGAGAGGAGCAATCACAAAACACACAGGAAGTTCTCCATCACACACATCCATGAGCAGAGGACGCGGTGAAATCTGTCATACTGTAAACCTGCACATAGTGATCTGAGCTCATTTATAATATATACACTATACTGTTCAAAAGTCTGGGGGTGGATATTTTATGTTTTTGAAAAAATTATCTTATGCTCACCAAGGCTGCATTTATTAAATAAAAAATGGTAATATTGTGAAATATTATTAAAAATTTACAATGCATGATAAACAATTTACAATGTACACTCTAAAAAGTAATTCAGAGGAACTGTTACCACAACTTAAATAAATGCATGGTTGCAAGTTAACAATTCTTATTTATTGTTTTAATTAAACCTTTTGAGTTGCAAACACTATTTTGTAGAGTTCTGTTGAGAACGTTGGATGAGACGTTAAACCGATGTGGTCATTAAAAATCCCATGGCACTTCTCGTAAAGAGTAGGGGTGTAACCCTGGTGTCCTGGCTAAATTCCCTCCATGGGCCCTTACCAATCATGGCCTCCTAATAATCCCCATCCACTGAATTGGCTATATCACTCTCTCTCTACTGGCGTCGTTGTACTGTGGCTGCCGTCGCATCTTCTAAGTGGATGCTGTACACTGGCGGTGGTTGAGGAGAGACCCCAGATACGATTGTAAAGCGCTTTGGGTGTATACAGTAGTATATATGAAAGCGCTATATAAATGCCTCATTCATTCATTCATAATGTTGATCATTACATCAACTTAATATCATGTGTAATTTAAAATCAAATTTCTGCGTTAATAGCCTTTTTTTTTAAATTTAAGTTGTAGTAACGTAATGAAACTGTCTTGATAACTTCGGAAATTAGGCAGTGGATTTCTGGTTCCCAGCATGCTTTGCATAGAACTGGATAAGGAGAATAAATGTTGAAATTACGTGTTATTTTGAGTGTGTTTTTTTAGTGAAGGGAAAGACCTGTTAGTGTTTAATATTGTAATGTTTGACATTTAAAATAGTTTCTGTAATGTTGAAGTTTTTGTGGTTACCATTGTGCTGAAGAGTAGATACATGAAGGTAAACACTCTTGACTCTATTAGCAATGACTGCGCTAATGCCAGTGACAAGTAATATCTTATTTGTTCATTAAATACACAGGTTAAATAAGTTATGTTATCAGGTGCTATAGCTGTTCATTTGAACTGAAATAGGTAAGATTAATTAGTTCCAGGGATACAACTCTAGTAGTTGGACCGACTTAATTTTTTGGCGTAATCAACTTAAAAATGTGTTTATGCTACAAATTATTATTAAGTTCCTCTAACTCAATGTAGCATGTTGGTGGAACGCAAGCTCACTCAAAGTTGTCATAACTCAAAAAAATTGATGCAAACTGTGCATTTTTGTTTTTGTTGAGCCAACACATTATTTTTTAGAATGTAGTTTAAAAAGGATAGTTCCGGTCCTTGATTCTGATTGGCTGAGCCGTGTTCGAAGCCATTGTAAATTACTCTACAAACATACACCTATGACCTCATTACATCAGTATTACTGCACCACTGTGTCTGTGTGGTAAAATAAATATTAAAATAGATATTTTTATGGACTATCCATTTTATAAAAGCAATAAGCCCCATGAAGCTGTGGTTTAAGGGGGTTTCAGGCACTTCTTGGGGTTTATTGCTTTAATTTATTTCTGTGATCAAAGCTGAATTTTCAGCTTCATTACTCCAGTCTTCAGTGTCACATGATCCTTCAGAAATCATTCTAATATGATGATTTGCTGCTCAAGTAAAATTTCTGATTATTATCAATGTTAAAAAACAGCTGTGCTGCTCAATATTACCTGCTTGATTATGCTGCTTAATATTAACAATAACCTACATCAATAAATGGAGTTTACTTTCTGCATGTATCTAATGTGCAACTATAAGATGTCTTTGCATTACAACTTTTCTGAAATGTTATGCTTATATATGCAAATGAGGCATTATCTAATTCAATATGCACCGATTTTCATACATTTCCAGAACAAAAACCTGAACATTGGACATGGCCAGGTTAAAAATTCTTGTTTCATTTTTTTGACATATTAGGTTTTTACAGAGGGGATTTTTTAACTCCATAAATCAGAAAATGCTGCCAACAGCCAGAAAAAAAAAATAATAATTTTACAAAAACAACCTTTGAAAAAACCTTCAGAATATGGAAATGAGTAAAACTGTAAAAGTAAGCCTCAGTGCAGGAGAAAAACCTTTTCTTTAAAGATATGTTTGAAATCGAAATCTACAGATATTTTGGATGTTTTCTTTACACTAGTCTGAAATAATTTTAGTTACGGAAGCAAAATTTCTCAAAATTGACCAGTGCATTAAAAAACCCACTGGTTTTGCCTGCAGTGTCTTGCCTTAATGAACAAACATGCAAGGAGTGCATTTGAACTTGTGTTCCCAGTCATCCCTGTCTGTCGATGCCCCGGGTGTGAGGGGTAATGTAACATACATTGTGTCATCATCTCACCAGTGAAGCCTGTGAAGATCACATATTAACTGCTGAGAAGAACCAGTTCTGCCCTCTAGTGGTGAGACATGAGAACTGCAGCAGCTAAATCATTAGTGGAGCGAAAAATGACCCTATATATGATTATAATATCCTGGTGTTAAACTAAAGTCGCATGAATGGAGGTAATACAATAACCAATAATATCATATAATCTCTCATCAAAAATGTTGCTTCACAACATTACTGAAGTTGAATGTGTGAATGCTGTTTGTCTAGAACTGTGAATAAATGAAAAATATTATGAATTATAAATTATCCAAATTTTTGTGACCCATTTGGACACAGAAGTCAATATATCAACCATTACTGGATCTTTGTACTGTATTAATTTAAAAGACCCACTTGTGACCTGAAAGATTGAAACAGTTTGTGGATTTGTCCATTACTGCCATTATTATGTAACTGCTCAGTTTAATATCATTAACAATATCAATGTCATCTGCTGTGCTAAATAAAACAATGACCTTACAGTGAACTGACTGGGACTGAAATGATGTCTTAATAGTGCCTTAGCTGAAGTAAGACCAAACAGAGGGACAAACAGAAAGAAATACTGACACAAAGGAGGAGAAAATACATGGCAGAAAATACAGGCCACTTTATTCTAATGTTGCTGTATAAGGAAAACTCATTGAGGAAGGAATTAAATGACAAATGAAAATAAATTGCTAATTTTCAAGCATAAAATTAAATTCAGCATTTTTTTAAAGGGGACCTATTATGCCCCTTTTTACAATCTGTAATATAAGTCTCAGGTGTCCCTAGAATGTGTTTCTGAAGTTTCAGCTCAAAATACCCCACAGATCATTTATTATACCATGTTGTAAATGACCATTTTTCAGTGGAAGCAAAAATATGCTGTTTTCATGCATGTATCTTTAAATGCAAATGAGCTGCTGCTCCCCACCCCTTTTCCAGAATAGAGTGCTACTGGAATGACGTCAGAACCTGCAAGACTAATTCGCCACTGGTTCCTTCGAGATTCTATTATGGGGTTTTATACAAAAACAAAATGTCAAAGTATCGTAAACCACAGACCTTATTTTACTCATAAACTGAAAAACCCCATAAAACCCCATAGAAAAAACTCAAAGGAACCAGTGGCGAATTAGTCTTCCGGGTTCTGATGTCACACCTGCACCACTCGATAGTGCTGTGCCTTTACAGCTCGTGCCTCGGATACTCTGCCAAAAACTAACAAAACATCTGTTTGGTTTTGATTATATTCTCACGCTCATGTGACATTGCAGTTTTTCATAATCATGAAAGTTTATTATTTGCATGCGTTTTAAAGCCATGTCAATTTAAACTTCTGATATATGGTTTTCTGAGCACGTGAAAAAGTGTAATATAAAGTACCTACAGCTGTATATGCTGTTAATATGAATCAAACAACAAAAGAAAAACAGAAAATTACTCACTGCTCTTGACTGAATAACTTTAGTAGCTTTAATAAGAATGCATTTCTTACTTGAATGCTGCTGTTAAATTCTCTGGCGAAAAAAGATCAACATGGCGGACTGTGTACAGCTCACTCAGGGCGGGGTCTATACTAATAGGGCAGATTCCGTCAACTGTTGTGGGCGGGGCCTAAGCAATGTGATATCACATTGGAGCACATTCCTGAACAGCTCATTTTGAGACACTGTTTCAGATTTTTGGGGAAAAAAAACAAATGGGCTGTATGGATTTTTATCAGAATAGGGTGGTTGTGTACACACACTGCGGACACAAAATGATGATCAAAAACAATATAAGTGTATTTTGCATAATAGGTTAAAGAATGTTCTGGGTCTAAAACTTGGCAAAAAGCATCTGTGACATGCTTAAAGGTGCCATCGAATGGAAAATTGAATTTAGCTTGGCATAGTTGAATAACAAGAGTTCAGTACATGGAAATTACATACAGTGAGTCTCAAACACCATTGTTTCCTCCTTCTTATATAAATCTCATTTGTTTAAAAGACCTCCGAAGAACAGGCGAATCTCAACATAACACCGACAGTTACGTAACAGTCGGGATCATTAATATGTACGCCCCCAATATTTGCATATACCAGCTCATGTTCAAGGCATTACACAAGGGCAGCCAGTATTAACGTCTGGATCTGTGCACAGCTGAATCATCAGACTAGGTAAGCAAGCAACGACAACAGCGAAAAATGGCAGATGGAGCAATAATAACTGACATGATCCATGATATTTTTAGTGATATTTGTAAATTGTCTTTCTAAATGTTTCGTTAGCATGTTGCTAATGTACTGTTAAATGTGGTTAAAGATACCATCGTTTATTACTGTATTCACGGAGACAAGAGCCGTCGCTATTTTCATTTTTAAACACTTGCAGTCTGTATAATTCATAAACACAACTTCATTCTTTATAAATCTCTCCAACAGTGTGTAATGTTAGCTTTAGCCACGGAGCACTATCAAACTCATTCAGAATCAAATGTAAACATCCAAATAAATACTATACTCACATGATCTGATGTATGCATGCAGCATGCATGACGAACACTTTGTAAAGATCCATTTTGAGGGTTATATTAGCTGTGTGAACTTTGTTTATGCTGTTTAAGGCAAGCGTGAGCTCCGGGGGCGGGGAGCGAGAGGAATTAAAGGGGCCGCAGCCTGAATCGGTGCATTTCTAATTATGCCCCAAAATAGGCAGTTAAAAAAATTTATTTAAAAAAATCTATGGGGTATTTTGAGCTGAAACTTCACAGACACATTCAGGGGACACCTTAGACTTATATTACATCTTGTAAAAAAACGTTCGATGGCACCTTTAACAGAAAATTTTATTTTATTTTCAAAAAATAAATTATTTATACAGTAATGCACTTACAATAGAAGACAATAGGGCAGCAAATAAATATTAAAATAAACAAAATTTTGAAAATATAGCAATACTGTGTAAACATGCTAACATGGAAGTAGTGCCATAAAATTGCATTTAAACCTTGTGTCATGAGCATGCAATTAACTAGATACATTCTGTTAAGAAGAAGAATCATTTTAACCAAAATAATACAGCAATAATAAAGAACTATTAAGCCTTTTCACAAAAAAATATGAGCTGCACATTTCACCTTAGAATGTCTCCATAAGTGCATTCCTGTAAATGTTGAGTTTAACTGACAGATGAGGTGAAATTATTTTCAGTGATATAATCAACAGATGCTGAACTAACTTGGAGCGCAGAACGTTCCTTCATATAGGAACCAAAAGCTGAAACATCACAGATACTGATCCAAGCCACACGTGTAATACAATACTGTAGTGCAACTAATAAACTTCACTAATAAAAATCACTAAATCCACAAGAACAGAGATGGAGATGCATGTTGAATCTTCACACGCTGCCTGTTTTAAAGTTTTTCTGATAAAACTTCAGTCACAGTCTCTCTTCAGATTACAACACAGAAACATCCCACACAGACCCGCTCTCTCTCTCACACACACACGCACACACACTCTCACACACTCACACACACATTCTCACACACACATCTACACCAGGCTGAGGACGTTAAGGGTTCGGGCAGACACTCCATGGTGCCAGTCTCTGAGCTTATGATATCTGGGTCCAATTTTAGGATTAATCTTCACAACCCTGTTCACAGGGAATGAACAAGAGAGAGAAAAAAAGAAACAGGAAGACAGTATGAAAAGCTATAGAAGAGGATGTCAACAGATCTGTCACACAGATAATCCATGCAGACAGAAAACGCCACTGCACACACATTAAAGTCAACAGTAAATCAAAACTGACAATTACTAATTTTTTTATGGAATATTAGTATTTATTATCAATTATTTATCTGTGCTCATCATTTTTTATAACTCTTGTTCCCTTAATAGTCTTGAATCAAGATATATTCCCCTCCCTCTTGCAGCGACATCTCTTTTCTTCTCTGATGACGTGTTTACTGGCGTGAAGGCGGGGCACAACCTGTCACTCACATGAGATCGACCAATAGCAAGCCATAACCATCCAATCAATTCCTCATGGACAAAATTAAGCCCCGCCCTACATTTGTTCTTGTTTGAGAAGCCATTTCACTCAGATATACGTCACAATAGGAAAGAAAAGACTATTGCAACTTTTACTTTAAATACTTATATATTATACTTAAAATAGCATTTTAAAGAAATAAATCAGATGTTGCATATAAAAAAAATATCTTACCCTGAT
>RJVU01007700.1:350392-371353 GCA_003731715.1 Anabarilius grahami | reverse complement strand
CTCTGACTGAGTTCAAAATCAGTGGCAGTGATTTTAGCTGACAAAAATAGGAATGCTAACCGATAGCTTTCTGTCCAGGTAATATAGACCACTAGGTTTTGGACAGTTTATCTGTCTCTTTGTCTATATTCCATCTAAAATGGCACAATGATAAAGAAAAGACAAGGGTGTATTACAGCCACATCAAAAATCCACCATGGTTTTCACCAAAGTATTACATTTTAGTGGAAACTAAACCACACTTACTACAGTTATTGTTTATACATTTACACAAAATGCAATTTTTTTTTAGTGGTGTTTGTAAAGGGGGGCGTCACTATTCCTCATATTTAGGGTTAGTGATTTGAACAAATCCCTAGAACCACTTTTTTTTCTTCAGAAAATGTAAAAATCTATGTGTAATTTTGCACTGGCAACAACAGAAAATATGGTGTTTTGGTGGAAATTATGGTGACCGTGGTACATTTTCTTGAGGAAGCAAAGCCATGAAACCCCAAAAAACAAGACAAGTTATCACACGACAACTTCAGCGGCAAACCAACACAATATCACACACTCGCTATCACAACACTCCCCATATTCTGAACGCTGCATGACAGCATGAAAAGGACTGAAAGATTTATTTATTTACTGTAGGTAAGATGCACAACAACTCTCAATATCACTTACACATGGAAGAGCAAAAAATGCCATGCCAGTTTCTCAATTTTTGTGTGAGTGATCTGCACATGCTGGTTAACTGGAGCCAGAACTTTAACACCAGAAAACACCAGAAAATAACAGACCACAGGATGCCAAAATCACACCGGTTAATAACAGCACACAAACGATACAGCAACCTTGAACAAATCAACATCACAATAATGAAAAAAACACACCGACAGCATAAAACACGAGCAAACACACACACACCAAAACCGGTGACAGGAAGAGGAACTTACTTTGTTGTCTTTGCTGATTCAGCCTCCTGGGACTGATCTGATACAGAAAAACATGACAGAAAACATTTATGACACACTTTCATGTGATAGAGGTATAATGAAAGTAAAGACACATTCACCTTCTCTTACCTCCTCCTGTTTCTCTCGCTCTGAACTTCAATTTAAAACATCAAAGTTTCTATTTTATCTTAATCTCAAAATCAGTATTGAAGGTTTTGCACACAATGGGAACAAATGTCTGTGTAAATGTTTTGTAAAGCCACTGTTACGCAAACTGTTGCCTTGAATTAAATGTGACATTTTATCTAAGAATGTTTTTATAATCACAGAAATACATTCTGCTTGTGTTTTATGAATAAGGCCCAAAATTTATATAATGCTTCAATATCAGTGCCAGAAAAAAATAGTTTTTATTAATTTAAGCTTCCCCAGGAGTTGATTTTCAGATGTATTTAAACACTGAAGGCATATTTTTTCTAACCATTTAAAGCATAAATGTGTGTTGCTCTTTTATATCGAACAATTGAATTCAATCAATACATTACCAAATTCTAAACATTCAGTATCTAAATAATTGAAATAAGTAAGTCGACCTAGAATAGCATTTTTAAAGGAATAAATTAGATGTTGCAAATAAAAAAATAAATGATTAATTAGCTTCTTTCCCTGATCAACCAATATAAAACAAAGGGAACAATAAAATAAAATAAAATAAATCTCTCACCGAGTTCTGATTCAGTGCCGGTGATTTGGGCTAGGATACGGAATGAACGGGACTGTGAAGTTCCTGTCCGCGGGCGCCAGTCCTCCGTGTCCTGCATGATGCGTTTCCTGCTGGCATCACCGTGAGTTGGGACGTGGTAAAACTCAATGTCTGTCTCTGTGATAGGCTTACGAGGAAGTCTTCACACACACACAGAGAGAGAGATACTGTCAGTCTCGTTTACATGTAATCATGCTGCACATCAAATTCACAAATTAAGCATTTGAGAAAAAAGGACGTTGCTGCTTTTCTCAGTTTACCTGTTAACTTGAGGTTTTCTGAAGGAGGAAGGAGGCATAAGAAAAGGAATGAGAAAGTTAAAACATTGTAATCATTCTCTATCAGAGGAGTTTTACACACATTACAGACGTACTCACTTAGACACAGCTGGAGGACCACTATGAAGAATAAAATCAAATATTGTCATTAAATAACGGAGAGCTTTTGGAGGCAGACACTTCAAATATTCAAAAATGTACCATGATAACCATAGTTTCTGCCAAAATACTGCTAAAATATAGTTTTTGTAACTAGGCTACTGTGAAATCATAATTAGTGGTCTTAAAAAAGATTTTCCTGTAATTATTAATATCAAGTACAGCTTTACTTTTGTGTAACTGAACTGCAATGCAATGGGCTCATAATTAATAAGAGTATTAAAATGAAATTTCTGCAATTGTCCTGTATTTTTTAATATCAAGTACAAGTCACTATGGTATTTTGGCCAACTGTGTGGTTATCATAGGTAATCTTTGTAATGAAACTTGAATTTAAACAGCACTCGTTTAGTTAAAATCTTATTTTGAGTTTCTGAAATGCTGAATCTGGTAAATAGATCATTTTTATTGGAATGATGAGTTTTAAAATCTTCCAAGAAAATGAAACAACTCAATGAAAGTTAGAAATGCACTTGATCAGTAGATGGCGCTGATGCACATGGAATGAAACACATGCAACAGACTCATAATTAATAGTCTTAAAAAAAAAAAGTAATTTCCAGTAATTTTTTATATCAAGTATATTTGATATAACTAAGTTGTAACTATGGTATTTTGACCTGTGTGGTCGCCATAGTAAAACCTGTAAGGTAACTTGAATTAAAAAAGCAAGCACTCGTTTAGTTAAAAGCTTCTGTTAAGCTTCTGAAAAACTGAATCAAGTGAATACGTCATCTTAAACACAAACATGAGCTTTTGAGGTCTAAAATCCTCAAAGAAAATGAAAACTTTGGCTGTGTGTCCGAAATCGCCCCTATACACTACAGCCATTTGCAGTGGTGTCCAAAACCATAGTGGATGTTATCGAGTGAACTCATTCAATCCCACAATGCACTGCAATAACGAGTGTACAACCAAAGCCATTTGAAGGCAAGCCTGAAAGGTTAGCATAACGCCTGCTAACACTGTAGTACGCAGGGAAGGAGACAAGAGGCCGTTTTTTTTTTAATGGATGTCAATGGAGGAGAGGCTTCACTATGCTGAATAAACTGCTGTTGTGGGAAAACGGCTTATCATTTAAAGAATCGACAGCCCATCAGCTAATCTTTAACATGTTTGCTCTTAAACATTCATTTTGGATTGATTCTCATTCATTTCTATGGTATCCGCAAACAGTGACACTGTCGCACAACTCTGAACGAAATTCAATGGCGTGAAGGCTGTAATGTGATTGGTTATCAAGGCACACGTTAAGCTTTCTGCAATGGTAGAGCCACAGACCCTTGTATCTCCCAATAATAAGACTGGTACAACCGATGTATGCTGAACGGCTAGAGAATAACCATAATGCACTGTGAGAGTCGCACACCAAATTAATTCCTGTGTCCAGTGTTGCCAAGTCTGCGGTTTTCCCGCATAAATGGGCTACTTTAACAGCTTTACCGTGGGTTGGTTTTCATGTCTGTGGGTTGAAGCGACTCCAATAATGTGATATTTAGCCCCTGGAACGTGGGCTAGTGTTTTAAGTAGCAATTGGGTGGGTTTTGTTGTGAAAACCTGACAACCCTGCCTGTGTCTGACCAGAAGATGGCACCCACAGCTGAATCATCAATGCATCCATTTTTCAAACCGCTGGTCCAATGTGGCTACAGCATAATATACAGGTATAAATCCCTTTTTAATTGATTATTACATTGTTTGATTAAGGTTTATATATAGTTTCCATGATAGAGTTCAAGATAAATCTTTTCATTACTACTGGAGCTGCTAGTTTGCTAAATTTCCAATGTTTATTTAACGACAAGCACAAACTATGCAAAAGCGGCAGCTCTGCCAGCGCACTCAGTGTCCGAATTCACTCACTCGTCTTCATTCACTCCTTCAAGTGGACTATATTAGTGGAGTAATGTGGGGAACAGTGAATGAGGGAATGAGGGGCGATTTCAGACACAGCCTGAGAAAATTAAAGTTTAAAATGCATGAGACCAGAAGATGGCGCTGCTGCACGTGGAATAAAAGACATGCAACAGGTTTATGAAGCCTGAGCTCATCAGGACTCAGTGGGACATCAGAAACCTACAAGCTACATCAATCCAATCTCTCAAAAAACATTTTTACGTTCGGTACGTACTGATCGTGCCAGAGCCCGTCTGTACTCACAAGTACAACATTCATGAGCTGTCAATAAATCACCGCTGTCAGGCTATGAGTGAACGGACCGTGTGTTTGAAGAAAGTGTTGGCAGGGCTCATTTGCTCACTCAGTGTGTTTTGACAAACTGATATGTATGTGTGAATAAACCTGACGACCACCACTGCGCTAAAACACGTCACAGTCGAAACATGACATGCATATCAAACTCACGTCAACAAGCTCATGCACTGCAAACAGAAGAATAATGAACCACAAACCCAGATTTGCTTTGCTTGAGTGAGCTCTGCTTTAAAAGTAATTGTTGCATAATCAGCAATACTACATTAATAATAAAAAGTACTAATATTACCATGCGGTAATTCTATTTTTATTTTTTATATTATGTATTTATTTTTTTATTTGGGGGGGGGGGGGGGGCATGGTACCATCATGGTACTGCAATGGTATTCTTTACCATGTAAATACCATGAATATGGTAATGATTTAGTGCTACAAAACACATCAAAATACCATGGTATTACCATCTGATACATCACTTTGTTAACATATGCCACAGTAAGTTTTTGTAAGGGATTATGTAAAACTTTAATGATTTGCTTAGTGACTTTGACTTATATTTTTGTTTAATCATCTGTCATGTGAAAATCATAAGACTTAGTGTTTTATTAATTTAAATAAAAGCAAAGTGCTGCCATTGTAAAAATTAGATTAGGGGATTTCTCTGGTAAAACAAAAAGCAAAACAAAACTGTTAGGCACTACACACACACACACACAATGAAAGGAGCATCCATATGGTACTGACTTTGTGGCTGGTATCACCTGCTGAAAAGCACATAGAGGAGAAAATTACCGTTAAACACACAATCAACAATGGCTCAATATATACAACACTGATTCCTAAACCCCTCTGAGACAGACCAACAGCTGAACACACACACACATACACACAATATATAATTTAAAACAATAAAAGGTTAGAAACCTCACAACTATAGCTTTTTAATAAATCCAATCAAACTCACTAACATCTCCTCCTCATTTGTGTAACACCGTGTGTGTCCTAACAAGATTTTAGAGACAAACAGTTTGTCCGTCCACACCAGACGCGACGTGACGAGGCGCGATAAAGTCAATCAAAAATCACAGCCAATCAGAAGAGCACGTGGGCGGGCTCTATCTGCAAGCTCTGGCAACGAAATGAATAAGTACATAATCAAATTCAAGAATATTACACCATTTAACATTATTGAAAATACATATTGAGTTACTGAAACAATCTTTGTCATAGCATACAATTGTCTGTTCACAATAAGTTGACAGTTTGAACATTCTTGTTTCCTTTTATTTATTTTTCCATTGTTGCTTTCAGTACGGCTATAAAAGACACACAAAATGATATTCAAAGTCACAGTACACCAGAGGTGTAAAGAGTACATGATAACCATACTTGAGTAAAAATACAGATACCTTGCAGCAAAAATGACTCCATTACAAGTTACAAGTCACCAATTCCAATACAACTTGAATAAAAGTCTTAAAGTATCTGATTTTAACAGTTCTTAAGTATTTTACTCATACTGAATGTAGGCTCAAAGATGCACTAGTCCTTGACACCTGAGGGACATGCCGGTGAAAATAAGAAACAATTGATTTAAAATGATGAGAAATCATGTCTATTTTCTAAAATCAAAATAAAACTGAATACCTCAATATTGCAATAAATCAAGGTCGAAATAACAGCCTCTTAAACCTCTACAAACTCGCGTCTCTCAACTCTCAGTTAAGCTCAAGTGCACAGAAAGGCCAGAAGAAAACCAATATCCGTCAAAAGTGTCTTGTCGGTATAGCAAGTAAATATTAAGTCAAATTAAATAGTCAAAGTCTAGTTGCACTGGATGTGCTGGTTTCAGCCTCATCACTGTCTGCAGTCATGACCTGCGATTCAGCAACTACCTGTTAATGCACTCACATTCACATAAAGTAACCTTGTTGACAAGTGTGGATGAGTAAAGGCAAAACGCACAAGATCTAGTACCTTCAATGCCCTTTGATGGTGATATCACTTCTTTATAGCAGAAACAACTGCTGCAGAAAAAGTTAGGTGCCATGCAAAATGTAATGTGTAACTGCATTACTCACCCCAAATGTATTGGAGTAAAAAGTACATTTACTTGTTCAAAAATGTAGTCAAGTAGAGAGTATAAGTTGCTAATATCTTTGATACTCAGTACAACTACAAAGTAGCCAAAAAGGTACTTAAGTACAGTAACTAATTACATTTACTCAAATACTTTACACCTCTGCAGTACACTCTTTTAACATTAAATATAGCACATTAGCATTACCTAAGATTACCATTGCCATACTTTGTGTTGTTGTTCCAGCCGCGACGTCGCAGAAAAATAGAAAACGTTAACGTTACATAAGCTGCGTCTCATTTCGAAGGCTGCGTCCTCCGGAGGTCGCATTTGAAGGCTGCATAAGTTACCGAGGCAGTCTCATTTACGAAAAGTAACCATAAGATTGCAAAGTAAGAGAGAAATTACAGTAGGCTATTTTACACCTCACGAGGAATAACAGTAAATTTTATTACGGTTACTTTTCTTAAATATGACATCCTTGATGACGTATACAGCCTTCAAAATATGGCCTCCGAAATGAGACGCAGAGATAGAATCGTCGCGTTTCGCCATCGCAACTCGTTAGGACACGGTGTAAGATGTTGGCACATGATGAATTTGCATTTTTTTGGCGGTTAACAGCCCAAAAAGATATCTGTTTTAAAGCAGAGGGTGAGTAATTTTTACTCCATTATTTGCTTAATAAAAATGCACATATTTATAGTGCATTTTCAACGTGTTTATTGCCAAGTTTATTTATTTATTTAAGAAAAGGGCTCAAGGTTTTGGAACAGCATCCCACTTTCAGTGAGGGAATGTACAACTTTTCTTACTTTTAAAACACAATTGAAACGGTGGTTGAGAGAGACCCAAACATGCGATCATATGTGAACTGCATTCTAATTAGTTAAGTTTGTAAGATGGGCTTGTGCAATATCCATATTTTATTATTACTTTTCTTTCTCTCTTAGACTCAGTGCAATACAGATGAACTGTAAATTATTTTCTTTCTCTTCCTCTAATTAACTTGTTGCTGTTCTATTGTGTATTTTAATATTGACTGTTGTATTAGCGTGTTTGTCTTTGTCTTATTGTGTTGTATATAGTTTTTCCTTTCTTTCTTTTTATGTGTAACATCTACCTCCCAGGGGGTCTGCAGATGGAAATTACCCTAAGGCTATAATCTGGCATATTTACATTTGTCTTTATGCATTGTTCCCCCTTTTCTTAAATAAATAAAATAAACGGGAAGAAAAAAAAAATCGTGTTTATCGTGTTTATCGTGTTTTTAGTGCATAGTGCAAAGTGTTTATTGCTAAGTTGCTATGTTTGAGGCACAAATACAAATGAAAACGCAAGAATTATTAAAAAACAGCTAATCTAACTGTGTATTTACATCTAGTAATTTATATAGTGACCAGAAAGATCTCCAGAATACTATAGAATATTTAGGCAAATATTAATATTTAAATATTAATATTTGCATAAAATAATATTGTTAAATTATTTGTTCCACTTTTTACATTTTTGTTGCAATTTGACTTAAAACTTTGCAATTAAAAAATAAAAATCTAGTCTTTTTCAGTTGTTTTTCTATGACTTTTTTTTTTTTATTAAAATGTTTTGTAGACAAATATAAAAATGTGATAGACCGATACATTGGCCAGACCAGTTCCCAAAAATCTACAGCTTTGTCAATGTATTGTGCACATTTTCTGTTCTCAAATGTATTCTGTGAGTTAAATATCGTGTAAATAAAGCAACTCTAAATTACGTTACATATATCCTCAATAAATATGTCACCCTAAGATACTGATATCAGCATCAGCCATTAAAAACACCACAACGGCTGACAAAGAGCAAGACAAACTCAATCCAGAAGAATTCTTTCCATTCAAACAAAGTACAGTATCCAGGACCAGGTACACACAGGGTTGCATTAAGGAGGAATATGCTTTCTCAACAGTTGCCTATAAAAATCACAGACACAGGCTTGGCTCTGATTTGACTCTCTAACGTACAGCTGTATGAGGATAATGAGGAGGATTTATCAAAGTTTTACAAGAGAGGGAGGAGAAACCATTAGTTGAGTGCACAAGTATGACGAGAAGCATTTGGTTTTCATCTGTTTTCTCTCCTACGTCTCTAATATTTTCCTCTTTCTCTCCTTTTTATCTAGCGAATACTATGCTCTCAGATGGTCAGAATGAAATACTAGCAGTAGGTAATCCCAGTGTCCCATGCATACTATGTACACACGCTGCATATTGCAAAAATAGTATGCCATTCTAAGCACTTAATGCAACACTTAACGAGAAGCAGAACGGGTTTATTGGGTGATTAAACTATAATCTGCGCTGGTATCAGGCTGATATTATACTATTAAAGTTATTAGCACACAGAAACTAAGAAAATGCATCACAACAAACACACTGATCTGATGAGACGTGTGCGTGTTCCAGAATATGTGTGTGCATCAGCACGTGTAATTAGACACGTAGTTCTTCTGCGTAATAATGTCAATCAGCACTTTAGAACCATCATTAAAATATGAAACCCAGAATGGGAGGTTTGCACACACATACACAAAGTACATCTGAGCTTCCCCTGGGACATTATCCAAGGGAGAGCCCTGTTTCACACACACACACCAAAACACATAACAGATACCATTACGCAGATCTAAATATACACATACGTCACTGCATGAAAAGAGATGAAACAACATTCTGGAATATTATTTAGTGATCCAAAGACCCCATCCCCCCCCAAAAAAAATATATTAAAGGTGCAGTATGCGATTTCTGAGAAACGCTGTTGATATTTGACAGCTAACCAAAAGGATCACACCCCTATCTTGATAGCCCCACCCTCAAATTCACATGTTATGCAACACAGGCACCTCCCCCCTCACGAGTGGACACGCCCCTTACTGCTGATTGGCTACAAGTGAGTTTTGATGCCTGGACAGATCCACTTTCAACAGCGTTTCTCAGAAGTCGCTTACTGTACCTTTAAACAAAAAAGCAAAAATGAGGAAGCATGTAAATATGAAAGATGCACTTTGTACTTATGTTGGCATGACTTCTGATAAATGAATATGATGTGGCATGTTGTTCTCTCAAGAATTCAAAACTCAGCTGTTGTGTTCTTATGGTCTAATCCGACCAGCTGAAGTGCATGTTTAGACTAAACCACATTATAAAAATGGTGGAGAGGTACATCATGGAAACCAACTAAATACACTTTCATATTCAATGATTTTTTGAATATGATGCATATTTTTTGGTGGCATTTAGACATCCAAAAACAGCTACCTGGAATTCAACAGGGGCGATAGAGCTCAAAAGTGAGTTATGGAAGTAGAAATGGCATTTGAAATTTCTGCAGTGAAACTGATTTTTAACACCAATATATGAACCTTTCAGATTGACCAACCATGAGTTCCAAGGTTGTTAAAAAATATGCATTGAAATTCATAAACTGTAATTCAGATTATATCAAACTTAATTTGAAAACATTCTGAATACAAACATTCCATTTTAATGCTAGTTAAAGGTGCCCTAGAATTTAAAATTGAATTTACCTTGGCATAGTTGAATAATAAGAGTTCAGTACATGGAACTGACATACAGTGAGTCTCAAACACCATTGTTTCCTTCATATGTAAATCTCGTGTGTGAAAAACACCACGGAAAAACAGGCGAATCTCAACATAACCCCGACTGTGACGCAACAGTCAGGACCATTAATATGTACGACCCCAACTTTTACATATACCAGCCCATGTTCTAAGCATTAGACAAGACAGTATTAACATCTGGAGCTGCACAGCTGAATCATCAGACGTTCTGCAGGTATTGTGAAGCAAGCAATGACAATAACGACAATGGCAGATGTATTGATAATAACTGTTCATTAAACATGATATATTTAGTGATATTTGTAAATTGTCTTTCTAAATGTTTTGTTAGCATGTTGCTAATGTACTGTTAAATGTGGTTAAAGTTACCATTGTTTCTTACTGTATTCACGGAGACCAGAGCCATGCCGTTATTTTCATTTTTAACCCGAAAACGCGTGTAGTCTGTATAATTCATAAACGCATCTGCATTCTTTATAAATCTCTCCAACAGTGTAGCTTTAGCCACGTAGCACTATCAAACTCATTCAGAATCAAATGTAAACATCCACAATATGCCATACTTACGTGATCTGATATGCTGCATCATGAACAGTTTGTAAAGATCCATTTTGAGAGTTATATTGTGAACTTCAGTATTGTTTATGCAATGTTTAATGCAGTCGCGAGCTTGGGGGTGGGGAGCACGAGCATTTAAAGGTGTACACACACCAAATCAGAGCATTTTTAATCCCACCCCAAAATAGGCAGTTAAAACATGGAATAATAAAAAATCGACAGGGTATTTTGAGCTGAAACTTCACAAACATATTCTGGGGACACCAGAGACTTATATTACATCTTGTGAAATAGTGTTCTAGGGCACCTTTAATGTGTTAATATTGTTGCACTAACTTTTGTTTCCCAAAGACGTTTATGAAAAGCTAATAATTTAATTGAATGTATCAAAACAAATGGGGCTGCACAATTAATCAAAATAAAACTCATCAAATAGAATCTGTTAGTCTGTTACGCTGTTTCAGAGTGTCATTTACACGCTCACCACTTATAATAGCTTGTTTTAGAGCAGCTCGGTTCACAATAAATGCTGCTTCTCACAAACTCAACTTTAATGTGCATTTGGGAACGTAATGCGTGCTAAGTTCACTTTATTTACATTAGCATCTTTTCCAATATTTTTGTGGACAGAAGTTTACGGCATTTCACTAATATTCCACCACCACTAGGGTTAATAGTTTGAATTTGCTTTTTTGTTTTCTGTTTTCATTTTAATTTTAAAGTTGCTGAGAGACCTAGAAACCTGCTTATGCTGCAGCATCGTTTAAATGTTGTTGTTTTTTTCCAGCAGGGGAAACACAAAAGCCTGATTTCATTACATCATTTACGTTTTATTGGATGAGTATAGTTTAATAAATCCCTTATACACAGTCCTGTCCCTTTGTCTTTATATAACAATTTTCAACTATGTTTTTGCTTCAAATGAAGTGCTGTAATGTTGTGATTCATCTCGGAGCTGGTAGGTTGGGTATTTTCTGAAACGTCTATGGAGAAATATACTTTCAGAACCCAGACCTCTGAAAAAGTGGGTGTCACTTTTGAGCTCTATGTTTATAGGGTAGGTGGGGCATCAGATTGTCAATCAAACTCTTACCCATTCAGCTGAGAGCTCTCACCCTGGCTTTCCAGCAGGCCCCGCCGCTGGCCCATGGCAACTTCACAGGCATTCTCATTGGAGTAGAGATTGATGGGCGTGTTATACACCGAAGGGCGGGGCACCGCCGGTATATGATTTGGTGAGCCATCAGTAGGAGTAGGTGGAGCCAGTGGATTAGGGCTTTGAGCTGAGGAGGCGAGCGCAAAAGCAGATGCGGCAGAGGGAATGAAGGCTATGTGTGGTGACCCCGCCCCTCCAAATGGACGAGCGCCCCTATTGGAGGATGAAGTGATGTGGGTGGAGTTTGTGATGTCAGAGGAAGATGGAATGGAGGATGCCATAGGAATGGGTTTGATAATTTCCACAGAATGATCCTAAACGGAAGCACATGCAGCACTCAAACAAAACGACAACAGTAACACAACAAATCAACAGGTAGCACACAACAACGAATGGGCTATACAACAGATGTTACTATACTGCTGAAAACCTAAATAATGTGTGGCAATATGTTCAGAGTGGAATACTAGCTGACTACTTACTGAACACTGCACAGTATATACTATTTAAAAAATAGTATGTGAAACAGGATGTACATGTATTATGCGATGATATTGTTGTCACATGACTTGCAGTGAAAAAGCACCAGAAATTCATTCATTTTCATTCATTTTTTGCTGACATGAAGCAACAGTAAAGATTAATGAGGTGATTTGGCCATGTTTAGTGACTCACATATGTAAAAATGCATATTTTAGCTTTTTTTGATCATTTGCATACTGTGCATTGTATACACACTTTATAATGCAGAAATAAAATAAATAGCATGGTACTGTAGCATGCCATTCATTAACTTATTAAGTGTGTCTAGAATGGCATACTACTATTTCTTAAAGCACTATGCAGTGTACTGTATATTGAGAAAATTTAGACTATATGCTTGACTATTTTCATTAAGATGTATAAACATCATTAACCATTCACATTTTTAACGTCTCCATCTTGACTTATTTTGATGATCCAATAATTAAGGCATTTTAACATAAAACTGGATTAAAAACAACAAATAATGCATTCCTGTAGTTATAAACTTTAACGCATAGTGCCTACAACAACAATGACATGGGTTCAATTCCCTGGGAATGCATGAACTGATATAAATATAGCATGAATGCCATGCATGTCGCTTTGGATAAAAGCATCTGACATATCTATCAGAGATTATAAATGGACAGCAACTTTCTAAATGAAACATGCAGCGTAATAAGAAACATGCATCATGTGAGACCAGTATAGCACACTGCAGTTACATACTGTTTCATATAACATAAAAAAATAGGTAGTATACATTATTAAATGTTCAGTATGCAGTTTCTATTCTGAACACATTAATACAAGGATAACTAAACCTAGCAGGCACACTTTTGCTATAAACATGCAAAACTAAAACTCATGCATACATATAGTACTGCTGTGTGTCTGTCTTAGAGGGGTATAATAACATACACACAATCCATTCACAATATTCCAGTTGTGTGCTCTCGCTGGCTGTATGTGTGTGTAAATCTCATACCTTTGGTGCCACGGCTGGTTTTGGAAGACTGGAAGCTCTGTTGAAACACAAACAACGGACAAAAACATTAATGACTCTGCCGTGACCACATCTAGTGCTGGCAGTGTCATTACATAAGGGAACGTCGAACTGTGGTTTGCAATAAAATCATAGGCCTGTATTCATAACGACACAGAACAACCGCATGGAAGTTTGTTGAATGCTCCTGAAATTATTTTGCCTGCAGGGGAGAACAGAATTAGGTTTGCGTCAATTAAAAGAAACTTCCATGATGTGGTGTGTTAAAACTAAAACTATGGTTTGACAGCAAGCGATACTGCTGTGTCTGTGTGTGAGGCTGGCAGAGCGATTGTGTATCAGTTTACAATCTCTGAGAATCTGAACTCAAGACCTTCTAGAACAATCTCACACATCTCTTAAGTTTTTTTTTATTTTTATTTATGAATCATTTTGACCTTTAAGGATGTTCCCAAAGGGAGGTTTTGTCAGATATAGCTTCTGGGTACAATTTTGTCCTTAAAATATAGCCACACACATCTTGAAGAGTGTATTATATAACAGGAGATGTAAGCATTCGCTCCTATATGTGGACCCTTTGCATCTTTGTTTCTATGTAAATACCCACACATGCACACGTGACTTCATAAGAAGGGGGCGTACCCCTCCAAGGAGGTCTTTAGAGTGAGATCCAGCGGGTCGGGTCAGGTTTAGCACTGTTGATCCGGTCAGATGAACATGAGTGGTCAGACTGCTGCAGTTATGAGCTAATAATCTGTTCTCGGTACACTCAATATAGATTCACAGGACACAGAAGACAGCCAGAACATTGCCAGAGAGAGAAAGAGAGAAACGACTCTGCTTTATTTCATGTTACTTAACTGAATCCTTTGTATTAAATGCAGTGATTGGTACTTATGAAGTAGTTATTTTAACAAACCCAGTAGTATTCAATTAATCAAATTTGAAGACAACCTGTCTCTAAATCTCCTTCCCAGCAAAGGTCAAAATATTTATAAATTAGACTATTTTAAGGAGCCAATGTCTTATATAGAATGAAATAAGCAAATTCAGATATTAAAACAGCCTTTTTTATAACACCATGACATATACTACCATTCAAAAGTTTGGGGTCAGTAAGATTTATACTTTGTAGGGCTGGGACAATACATCGATTCTCAATTCACGATACAATGTTTCTGGATCGATTCTGATATTTTCTCTCTCGAATTGATTCTGAGCTTAGTTTTAACAGCAGATGGCACTCTAAGCTAGTTTTTAACCACACACTCAAATGTTCATGAAGAAGACTGCTGGACAGCGATCGTGCGTTCGGCTGAGTCATATAAGTGGTTAAATATACTCAGCTCAGAATGCTCTTATGACTCGAGATTAATGTAAACACAGCCCACTGTGAACATCCTTTATGAACAATTATTTTAGGTTTAAGAGGTGTGTGTAAAGAAACCGGAAACAAGCAGAGTATGGGTTTTTCTAAAGCACGTAGTGCCATCTTCTTTTTAAAAACTAAGCTCAGAATCGATTCAAAAAAAGAGAAAACTAATTGCATCAGCATCACTCAGATTCTTAGAACATTACGTCATACCATTATAATGACAGAGAGTGAAAGTGTGTGTGTGTGGTCATCCAGAAACATAAGCTATCCCAGCAAACAGGGAACATTCTCAGAACTTTGGCAAACGTTCTCTCAACGTTATGAACAAAAGTTTCAGTAACATCAACAGAACCTTCATTCAGAGCAAACTGGACTTTAATAATGTTCTCAAAATGTTAGCACAAAAACATTAATTATATGTCATTCATGGAATGTTTCCATTTTTATTTATTTTTATTTTATCCTGAATTCTGTTTTTTAAATGTTAATGCTTGTTTCAGAATGTTTAGAGAACATTCAAAAGTAATGTTCCCATCATTTTTGCAAAATGCTAAAATAGAATGTTCCCTCAATGTTTCAGTAACCCCCCCAAAAAAAGTTTTTAAAACATTTTTGAATGTTTTAAATGTTCAGAGAACATTTAGAAACTTTTTAGCAAAACATTCTTAGAACATATTTTTGTTAGCTGCATGCAAATCCATAAATGCTAAAGTGCCAATGCATTGTCTTAACACCCGTATGCAGCTATATTTTTAAAATTATGTCCTGAGAAGTTTCCTCTATTCCCTATATTGCTAGGGTGTTCTGGATGGTTGCTAGGTGGTTTTTTTACTAGTCCATCATCAAGTCTCTTTTGATGTTCTGGTCTCTAGATACAGTATGGAACAGGTTTCTCCTTCAATGCAAGTCTGTGGGATTTTTTTTACCTACTTGATCATCCACTAAGAGAATATCATTTGTCTGATCACTTACATTTCCATACATTCATGTTTGTAGCACAAACAGTGCAAGACAGTGTACATCTACTGTACGGTGACACCATCACAACAGCAGAGGTCTCACACTGTCTCAGAGCATCTGTTTGACATCTCATTTAGATCTCACAACCTGAGGCTGGAGTCTGACGCATGACTCACTGATTTTCCTTCATTAATAACTAAAACACTTGCCAACTCCGATTTCCTACTCTGCTACAGTGTGTGAAAGTGACTGCTTGAGAAAGACTTATTAAAAACAACCCACAGGAACAAAACATCACAAATGAGATCTCTATTATCTCAACTGATTCTCGCAAACAACAATGAGATTAAACAGGGAGAAAAGAGAGTCCTTCTTCTCAGACAAGGTCATATGTTCACATATGAAACTGCAATTGCAAATGCAATACTAGGCTACCTCCAATTACAGAACCTTTTCATTTTTGCTCAGTTTGGTGTTTTTTTCCAACTTTAGCCCGAGCTTTATATTCTCACTATATCATACTATATGAGCCAAAAGCCTGATGTATCAAATATGATACAAAAAATGTAACTAAAATATTTAGTCTAAAGTTTCAATAAAATATTCCATTTAAAAAAATTTTAAAAAAAGATTTTTTTTCTGTCAATTATTGACAGGCTTCACAGTCTTAAAGTACCCAAGAAACCAATACACTGATCTGAAGAACGTATAACTTTCTCCAAAGAAACTTTCTCCACATAGCTCAACTCAAGAACCATATGAACTGAAAAATGGACCAATGGCAGTGTTTTCAGGAAACCATGTGGTGACACTAGGAGTGCAGAAATTACTCACATCAGTTTTAAAGGGACAGTTAATCCATCATGTACTCGTGTGTACATCATGTGTCATCATGTACTCTTTTTTCAACCTTTTTGTCACTTGGAAAAGAGCAACATGGGCATTATATATCCTGATAAACATCTTCTGTTGAGTTCCCAGAAGAAAGTCATACAGGTTTGGAATGACAGGAGGGTAAATAAATAATGATAGAATATTAATTTCTGTGTGAACAAATCCTTTAAGATGCAATGTTGAAATCGGAAATGAATATATCAGTATTCAATCAAGAGAGCAAGAGGACATGAAAGAGGGTAATTATTATATTCTTTTCAAGTACGAAACCATGAAATATTACAAAATTTCTATGTTGGTGGAAATTTCATTATGCTTTTAAATCCCTTCCAAATGTTGATTTTTATCCTGCTGTATCTCGCTAATGGAAAATGGGATTTTATCCAGCTGTGATATCCTGTGAACGCCAACACACACATTCAGGGATGTGCTCAGTGCAGGACAGTGTGTTTTTGTTCAAGCTGCAGCTTACACTTACAGTTGAGAGCTCAGAATACACTCACAGAGAGAGTTTACAGATAAAAGTGCAGAGGGTTTACAGAGTAATTTAATGCTTTGAGAGCTGCCATGAAGGAAAAAAACATGCCATATAAGTCATATATGAGGCTTGTTCATGTGAGGGCAAACTGACCATCGAATACACTCCAGAAACAGAGAAGAAAAGCAGAAAAGTTGTTTTGCAACAACTAAAGCCCTGTTTACACTTGGTATTAAGATACGTTTTGGCTGATCGGATCGCAAGTGGACGACACTAAATAAAGGTGTAAAAAGGAGTCTAAAACTTTGAGTATGACCACTCAAACTTTCATGTGGTCGAATGCGTTTGAACAGCGCAAAAGGCCGCCTACTCTCCATCTACTGACCTAATGCATAAACATAAGTGCGCTAGCCAGACGAGATTTAAACTTTGTCAACTGAAGACCCAAGTTTGGTTTGAAGATGAAAAAAACATATCAAGCACAATGTTCTCTCACCATTCCTGATTTCTAACACACACAGCGTGGTCTTGCGGCTGTCGAGGAGAAATGAAAGCTGCTGCTCTCCGTATGTTTATCCATCGTCTCCTTTCACGTTCATATGTAAATTGTCTCACTCCGTTTCATATTGTTTATGCATTTAGCTAATGAAATATCAGTCAGAATAGATTAAACAGAAAAAAGATTTGTGTTCTCTCTGCATCTGTCTCCAATCTGTTTTTCTTTGAGAATTATGCTTCAGACATTTGGGACACAGTAGAGTGATAACTGTCCACGTTTTAGATCTGCAAGAATCAAAATTAAGTTCATTTGGGGACAAAGTTGACATTTTCCAGGATCTTGATAAATATTAATAATAATAATGGTGATAATAATGATAAATTGTAGACATCTTTAATTGGTAGTATATGAATCTGGGAAAGTCAAATTAAAATTTAAATAAATAATGCAAATAAGTTACAGATGTTAAAGCAAAAAGTAAGTAAAAAAAAAAGACAGTTATGACAGCAAACCAAAATAAGCTCTAATTCTTCTCTCTCTGTGGATATGAACCCGTGTCAGGGTTTGTTATGTTCCTGAGGTTGCTCAAAAGTGAATTTGGGATGGAGTTTAGATGGTTTAATTAAATCAAGCTAAACTTTTCCTCCAATCGGTCAGCAAAACACCTCCCACAAACCCATGTAATCAAGTAACCTGCATTCAACCCTGCAGCAAATGGTTGAATCTGATGCTATGTTTGACGTATTCTGTGCCTAAGAAGTTGTGTGGTCAGTTTAATCTGAGCTCTGATTAGGATCTGGCACTCATGTGTGTGTTTAAGCATTCAGAACTAGTGAGGATCATTTGTGTGTTTGGATGTGGCTAAACAAAACGTCAAATCTGAACCGTAACTCAAGAACAGACAGATGCATAAACAACACGCACACAATCAAGGACAAACACACAAAAATGGAATAAAAAATTACAGGTTTTCATGACGCTGACAAGATTTGTTGTTTAGCTTAGTTTACGTGATTCAAGCTGTTGAGAGAGGGCTTTCAAGGGCAAAAAAAAAACAAGACAGAGATTTCACAATTATTTTTCCCCCTTTGTTATTTCAGTGTATATAAACTCATTTTAGTTCATTAATGTCGAAACAGAAGCCTGCAGTGCCTCAGAACGGCCAATATAAACATCCTCCAAACACAACAAACGTCAACGAGGAAAGTCAGTCCACTTGTTGGCCATCTTGATTACGAGTCCAGCAAGTACAGCTCCTGTCTACTTGAGTAGGGAAAGACTGAAACCTCAAAAACTGAATGTAAAAATTAAGTTTCAAAAACATCAAACCAGTCAAATCAACAACAGCATCAAATATTATGCTTGCACTGTCTATAATAAATTAAATTACAATTATTTCTCACTTTTTTTCTTACTAAAGGCCCATCTCTCCTCCTATATTGTCTCTAATGTCATGTAGTGCACACATTACACCTGAGCTCATTTAAGGGCATCTCGGGAACTGCACTCCAGTGGTTCAAGTCTTACCTCTCAGGTAGGTCCTTCAGGGTGTCGTAGAGGGGTGAGGTGTCTAAGTACTGGGGTGCCTCAGGGCTCAGTGCTTGGACCACTTCTACATCTACATGTCACACCTCTCCTCATAAAATTGCACCGGTTGCCAAGTGCCTCTCGCATCAAATTCAAGGCACTGATGTTTGCCTGCAGAACAACCACTGGCTTGACACCCCTATACCTGAACTCATTACTTCAGACCTACATGCCATCCAAAAGCTTGCGTTCTGCAAGTGAATGTCACCTTCTGGTACCATCACAAAGAGGCACAAAATCACTTTCACAGACATTTACCTGAACTGAGTTGAATAACCTGCCTAACTCAACCCGAGCTGCTGAGTCTTTAGCCATTTCTAAGAAGCTGCTGAAGACGCATATTTTTCAGCAACACTTGACCCTTTAATACTTACACTCACTATTCTATATCTATTAAGAAGAAAAAAAACCTTGCTACGTGTTGGACTGACTTGGACTGGTCACAGCACTTGCATATTGCTGCCCTATTGCTAGTTTGATTGCTCTCCTCGTTTGTAAGTAGCTTTGGATAAAAGCATCTGCTAAATGACTAAATGTGAAATGTAATATGCATATTATGCAAAATGCATTTCATATTTATACACTTTAAAAAATATCTGTAAAATGAAAGTATCCTTAAAACAAGATAAATATTTAAGCTCATAAGGAAATATATGTAACGGTGAAAGAAAAAATAAACTTGTTTTTCCTTTAAATTAAGCTGCAAAATCAGTTTAAACAATTAAAATGTTTAATTATATGGGTCAGAAAGAAGGTGGAAACTGTCATATAAAACTAAACCACTACTGTTTTGGTATAAGAAACCTTAAGAAATTAACGTTATATATGGACTTGATATGTGTGAGTTCATCTGATGGTAAGTGAGATGAACAACAGCAGTGACACTGGCTCTCTCACAGTGAACACAAACCAAAAGAAATCAATAAAATAATTCACTGCATGTGCTTTTAATTAACATGGAGCCTCTCGTTCTCTCAGTGTAATCTACTGTCATCTATGAGAATCAACAGAAAGCCTGTAAAACTCCAAATCTCTCCACCATAACTGCAGCTAAAGCCGAGTTTGGCATCTCCACATAACGCTCCAATAAAACTCAAGCGTCCTCCATTAGCACTAAAAAGACACACACATGAACACACAAACACGTACAAATGTCTGGTTTTTGATTGTCTTGCTCAAAAATGTTTAATTCTCTAGTTTCCGATTTACACAAAAGCAATTTAATGAATAAAATCACTCATTACCTGCAGGCTGCTGTAATTACGAATAACAGATAAAATATATTTAAGAGGTAAGAGGTAAAACTAAACCCTAACCGCAACATAACCTCCTGGTAACCCAGACTAAAGTGTGCAGCAAACAGGAAAGAAATTAGTCTATTTCATGCAATGCCCACTGATATGCAAAACATTGCAATTTATGTTGCTTCCAAATAATTTTATTGTCAGAAAGAATATACAACTGTTGCTGAATGGCTGTCAATGGAGTAAGATGCCTTGTGCTGCAGAGGCCATTCAGCCAAAACTGGACTCTTTGCATTAGACCAATGCAAACACTTCTTTCTATGTAAGTTAGATATTGTGCATAACTGTATTCTCGAATGTTTCAGAGTGCAATTCATGCAACAAAAGTGTTTCTTGCATTTTCAGGGGCTTCTCATGAAGGCTTTTAATGAAAGTCTTTTTCTACAGTCAGTTTTCTCTTTCAGGTCAACGTACTCGGTTACTGACGTAACCTCGGTTCCCTGAGATACGGAACGAGTACTGCGTATGGGGAAAAGTCTCCCTTTTTCCCCGTTACTGAAGCCTTTTTCAATAACGCAGTGCAACTGCACCGTCATTGGTTCACTCATAGACAAGTCGT
>RJVU01007700.1:308526-321800 GCA_003731715.1 Anabarilius grahami | reverse complement strand
AATAAAATAAAATAAAATAAAATAAAATAAAATAAAATAAAATAAAATAAAATAAAATAAAATAAAATAAAATAAAATAAAATAAAATAAAATAAAATAAAATAAAATGTAGTCAGATTTATTAAATAATATTTCTGACTTTAAAAAATCAGATGCAGAAATAGTTTTACAGTGTTGTTTTAAAAGCACAGAGCTGTGGCCTCGGATTTAAAAACTAATAAAGAAATATAAAACTTGATGTAGAGAAAGTAGGTGTGAGAAAAGGTGTAAGTAATGATTAATGATGACACAGAACAAACCTTACCTTCATAGAGAGATAACAGTCATTACAGCATGACATATACATAAATCATTCAGGCCCTGTCTGCCCTTCCCCTCCATCCCCAGTGTGACAGCTTTTACAAAGACTAGAGACTGTTTTAACAATCTGATATGTTAGACGAAGGTTGAAAACCCCTTATAGACAGTCTAAAAGCATGCACATTGATGTTAATGGGGACTAAATAGGATGTAGAGTAAACACAGACCAATGGCAGTGCATAAAGAAGCTATTATTAGCATCTGTACAAAGAATAGGATCAATAATGTACTCTGGTTCAAACTACCCTCTAATTTTCCTAACAGCTAAATGTAGAAAGAGCAGTGTGAGTGATTAGAGTTTATTTTATGCTCTGGGCTAATGCACTTATAAAGCAACAGAGACAAATGAGGGGACTGTTTAGAAATCAATGTGCTCTAAATAAGGTTCAATCTCTTTGAAGCACAGTTTAGGGTTGCTGATATTAAGGTACTTGAAAGTGAGACAATAGTTACACTATTTACTTAAAGTTAATCAATTCTGTTTTAAAGTTATACTGTGAATCATTTTTAATGGTCGAAGTGTGTTTATAAACTCATGAGAATGATGACAGGCACTGCAGCGTCCTCTGCTGGATGGAACATGAAGAGCTCTCTGTCTTCTAGAATATTTGCCAATTTCCATGAATAGGTAAGATGGAAAATCTCAAAAATTATTTTTTTTTCTTTCATAAAATAAAATAAATATTATAATTAAATCTCAATATCTGGAGAGTAGGGTTGTCCAATGGCCAGTGTAATGTCAATATAGTCGCTACACAATATAACATTCAATTTACACTTTGCATTTGTATTAAATTTGGCAAGGGTGTCAATATGGAATGATTTTTTCTGTCATATATATAGATTTTGCCTAAACTAAGACAGGACTCAGTAGAAATATATACTTCAACTTACGGAACTTACGGAACGAACGCGGCGCCAGTTTCGTTTTTTTTTTCCGTAAATAGAATAGGGAAGGCGCAGGACATACGGCGTAAGCTTTTTGAAGAATGCGGAAAGCGGAAGCACGTTTAAGACGATAATGTGTGTTTATAAAGCATATACAGTTGTATTTTTTCAGAAAATGACCGATCGTTTCGCTAGATAAGACCCTTTTTCCTCATCTGGTATCGTTTAAAGCCCTTCGAAGCTGCACTGAAACTGTCATTTTGACCTTCAGTGGTCTGGAGGCCATTGAAGTCCATTATAAGGAGAATAATCCTAGAATGTTTTCATCAAAAACCTTAATTTCTTTTCGACTGAAGAAAGAAAAACATGAATATCTTGGATGACATGGGGGTGAGTAAATTATCAGGAAAATTTTATTTAAAAGTGGACTAATCCTTTAACGGACACGTGCACGCGGCAGCAATTGTAAGTCCACAAGACCGAAAGTGCATAGACGTGTGCCATTTGGGACAGGGCCTTTGACATGTGTATGGTGTGGGAGTGTCATAGGCTAGTTGTCACAACAAGGAGCGAGAAAGGTTGATATGGAGCGCAAAATCTCGAACCTCAGGGGAATCATCAATTTAAAAAAAATAAAAAGAAGCTGAACAGAGGAGAGTCTAATGGCAAAAAGAGAATGTGACAGAGCTCGAAATAACAATCAACATTTTGCCTGGCTTTTCAGATATGGCGAGAACTGAGGGATTTGAAATGTTGTAAATGTGACATGGAGATGGCATTTTTATTACTCAACAGGTGAGTAAGGTATTTTATTGAACAGATAAATTACCATATGTAGCTCTCTAACAGAGTTCATTGTAAAGCATTATCTATTGTGAAGGCTCATTTCATTATAGTTGTTGTAGCGCTGTGCTGGAATTTATTTTCAAGGAAATACCGTGTCTATTAATGGGTAAAGCTACAGCAAAGTCTTCAGCTAGTCAGCTTGAGATCCTTTCCATTTGAAATGATTATATCTCTTAAGCCTAGTGAACGTTTTATGAGCAGTAGAATAATTCTTTCTTCTTTTTTAGTTATGTGAACCATATTCATCCACAGTCACTCTGAGCCGAAGTACAACCAAAACAATATTCTTCCGCAAAATGCATGCAGTTTTGATTTTTAACCGCTAGATGGCCAAAACTTACACAGTATACCTTTAAAATCACACATACTAAATATTTTAGATGACAAGACAAAAACACAGATTTTATTTAGATTTTATTTTCTCCCACACCACTTTTTTTGTCACTATGCATGGACAAATTTTCCTGATCAACGAGGTTCATGTGGAAAGTACAAATATATGATTTTTAATCAAAACAAACTTGACAAAACTTGTAAATTTTCAATAAAAACAAATAATGTTTGATTGTTGTACACAAAAAAGCACCTCCAATTTCACCTCTCATTTACACTGAACCGTAAGTCACCAAAAACTTGAACGTTATTAATTTGCAAGCACTGCTGTTTCCTTCATGCAGTGCACATCTAGTTTAACAGTCTCAGATCAGTGCTGGTCATTTCATGTGAGAAATCTCTCCATACTCTCCATTAACTCTGCCGGACAGTTTATGTTTGTGAGGTTGAACATTAAGTTCCTTGAGTCCTGAGATCCAGACTTTTCTTCTCCAACTGTATCTTCTCTCAAGTTGCTCTCTGAGGCTGGACTAATGATGATTATGGGAGTGTATGAGGAGCTGTGGACCACGGAGTCATTGTAAGGGTTAAATGGAAGGTCAGAGGTCATTTCATCACTCTTGCTCTTTTTAGTGCAAATGACCGTCGGTGCGCTTGCCATGGCGAGGGAACCGGACACAAGATCTTGCTCGCATAGACTAAGCGACTCTCTCATCTGTACCGGAGGCTACAGAACACAAACACAAACAAGCTTGAATTATATGGACACGCCTCTTCCTGTACATTCATTTTAAACTTTATATAAAGTTTCAGCTCAAGCTAGTGAATTAAAGGTGCAATATGTAGAATTTTCTGTCCGTTACAGGTCGCTAGAGGCCTATTCAAAACAAAGGCGTAGCTTGATGACGCCAAGTTTGAGCGCGGAAGCTTGGGACATGTGGTCTTCACATCACAGCCAGTTGAAAAGAATTGGGATAGGGCTCGGGAAGAACCCATTTTCATGGATGCGATTATTAACGTTACTGTAGTATGAAGCAGAGCAGGACCGAGTGTTGTGGGAGCTGAACGAGGCCGCTGGAGCGATTGCGCAACACACGCCTCACGAGCAGCAGAACTTTTATTATGCCACAGTTGCCGGTGCAGCTTCAGCTTTTCCGGTCATGAGTATGAGGTAACGCAGCTCTGTTTATCATATTAGATACATTTGAGTGTGTTGAAAATGATGTTGTAACGTTACTCTGTGCGTTCGCTCGGCGGCTGCTGTGAGACACTGTTACACACTGCAGTTAGATAGATCGATTTTAGAATATCATATTAAATGCTGGATGGCTTGTATTGATAAATGGCATGCAATTAATTTTAAAACGTTCTGTATGATGGAGAAAATCCTGTATTACTGTTACTAAAAATCAATTTTGCTATGTTAGCTACTTCACAAAATACCGTTTTTCTCTGAGGCATGGTAAAGCGTGGTACTCGCAAAAAAAAAAATCAAGAAAATTAGATTTAAACAATAAAACTAAATATGTTGAGCTATATAACAATAATTCGTTTTCTGTCTATAAATATATCAAAACAGTTGTTCCCTTGTCTATTAAAACATGTAATATATTAAAGCGTCTTTGGTGTTACCATGGTTTCTACAAAATAAAACCCGGAAACCGAGGATAACACGGGTATGACGCAACTGACATGCGACTCCTCACACGTCCCGGAGCCTTGGTTGAAATTGCAATTTTCTCACGATTTACAAATATTTGGAAACATTTGGGATATTGTAAGTACTCAACTGAACAAAATATATAACAATGGCCAAGTGGTTTTTGGATATTTTACTGCAAAAATCTTACATATTGCACCTTTAAACCTCACCTTTTCTATCAGCAGTGAGGAGCATTTGAGGATCCGCCGTCTAGAAAAGCCTCTAAATGACACTTTAGACACGTTCGACCTGTTCTCCATCAGGTCCAGCTCCACTTCTCCCATTACCTGCAATCTCACACACACACATAAACACACCCTAAAATATAGATCCATAATGAACCTTCAGCAAGTGAGAATAAACCAGACACATATGCGGCAACTGTTATTGAGATAAAGTGAGAAGTACTGAGCTGGTCATGGGATTTCAACGGTCTATAGGCCACTGATATGACTGGAGTCTCATGTGAGTCTTACAAATACAAGCCTACAGATGGGCCTTTCTACTGTACCATAGCAGGGGAGTCGTTGGCAGTGTGGAGTTTGTTCTTGAAGACAGATGACTGTCTGCTGACACTGGAGGCATCACTGTTGATGGAGGAGGAGAGACAGTCCTTCTGAGAGCGAGACAGACAGGACAAACCTGGTACCTTCTCAGCTAATGTGTCTCTGCAGAGAGAATTATGTAAAATTGGACAAAATTGGCCATGACTTTTGTTACTATCTATTAGGGGTGTAACAGTACATGTATTCGTCCCGAACCATATGGTACGGACGTCACGGTTCGGTGCATACAGTCGCACGAACGAATACAGTCGGTCAGAGGCGATCCACACTCCAATCTAGAAGGGGTTTTTGCGTGCGGTAATGCAATGCTGTTTGCTACCAGAAAAAACACCAGAAGAAGAAGAGGCGACCGATCTGTATGTTTACGTGTAATCTCTCAACCAGTGTTTTAACTGTGGAAAGATATCAATAAAACTGCTTGAGAATAATATCTCATGTAGCATTACATTTACATCAGGCATTTAGTGTCGACAGTCTTGATTATTTAGTTTAAATAAATTTGTCATGAAAACACATTATGACAGCCACTGTGTGAATGATTATATTTCATTATGATGAATTGGAGTAGAAAATGTACTTTATAATTAGATTTAGAAGTTAGTGCAAAACCTATGGAAACTTGTTTCCGCCACTAAATCTGACTTTTTTTCTCAGAATTACGAGATTTAAACTCGCAATTGTGAGTTATAAGGTCAGAATTGCGTGATATAAACTCACAATTGTGTTATAAAGTCAGAATTGACTTTTTTGTCGGAATTGCAAGTTTATATCTCGCAAATCCCTCACAATTGGACATTATAACATGCAATTCAGACTTTATAACTGCATCATTACACCCCTCTATCTATCTGGCTATCTATCTACCTATCTCTGCGTGAAGTGTGTGTGATTGTGTATTTGTGTGTTTGATGATTCATTTACCTGTATTTGGTGTGAATTATGGCATATATGAAAGGGTTGTAGATGGCCGATGACTTGGCGATGACCGCTGGCAGAGTTTTAGAGTAGGGCGTGAGGAAGTTTGCATGCCTGAGAAACCGAGGAAATAGGAGTTACTTTTGAACACATGTAGGTCATTCAGAAAATGTAGAGGGGAAGCAGTGCAGCAATGCAGACAGAAAGAGAGATTACAATGTTTTATAATTACTTCCTACTTCTCACAGCTGTGCTGAGCTTAACAGATACTATAGCTCCACACACACACACACACTTATGAGACAAATGTACAATCGAAAAGTGCCAGATAAACAGTAGTAATCAGGGGATTTGCAGATTACAGACACTGTAACACTTCTATATATAAAGATTACAATAAATGTAGTATCCAGTATAGTATACTGTTTCAATGCATCATTTATTGAGGTTTATTTCTCAGTAGTTAGTCAGAAGTTTAATTCCATCAATACTCATTTTATATTTTCATGTCCTCTAAAATATCCAATATTCAAATTGATCACAAATAACAATAATGGTGACTTTGCTCAAAACAATTAACAAATATGATCAACATTTAACAGAGCTAAAACCTCTATTAATTCTGAATTTAAAAAAACCCTTTTTTCTTCAAATCAATATCAATTTCTCGAAACAGTGATTTCCCATTGTGACAACTTACCACATATAAGGTGACAACATCTGCTAAAAGATCAATGTGTGTCAATTTTTTTCTTCTGGGCAATAATGGATATGTTCAATATTTGTTTTTTTGTTTTGTACTTTCATACTTTAAAGTATGTGGTTATACAGAAATTGTACCCCCATTAAAGAAACTACCCCAATTTTACCCAATATTATATTGCAAACACAACATATAAGATGTGTTAGTAACTAAACTTTCAAATTTAGGGCAAATACTGTATTTGATCATTATTTCTCAATCAAATGTATCTTTTATTCACCGACGAAAGACCATGTCATGCCTACAGAACAGATAACAACAAAGCAGTCAAGTGAACACAAGTGAGCGGTTGTTTGGCTTCCATCACATGGCTGTAGCCTCAGTGCGAGGCCATAACTTTACAACCCATATGGTTGCATGTGACAATAATACTGATGCTTTTTTTTTTTTTTTGGGGTGTTTTTGCCTTTATTATGATAGGACAGTATGTAGACAGGAAGCAAAGTGAGGAAGAGAGAGGGGGACGGGATCAGGAAAGGTCTGCGAGACGGGAATCAAACTCGGGTCACCCGAAGCGCAACGCTGCTATATGTCGGTGCGCTGCCCACGAGGCTATTGACGCCAACAATAATACTGATGTTTAAGCTTGACGTGTGTAGTCATGAAATTTGATGTAAAGGTTAGGAGTCGGTTAGAATTTGTAATGTTTTTAAAATAAATTTTACAATGTAATTCATTTCTGTGATCAAAGCTGAATTTTCAGCATCATTACTCCAGTCTTCAGTGTCACATGATCCTTCACAAATCCTTCTACCCTCTAAAATCAAATGTTTTGGCTCAAATAATAATAATAATAATAATTTAACGCAACAGTTTGTTGCTCAATATTTTTGAGTTATTAGATAGTAACTTCTAATTAAATTAAGTTCAACCCAAAAAAACTACATTGAGTTACAGCTACTTACTTTGTAGCATAAACACCATTTTTTAAGTTGATTACTCAAAAAAAATTAATTAAGTGGTGGTCCTGGAACTAGTTAATATCTGTTAATCTTATCTATTAGCCTTGTTTATTGTGTATTAAAAAAATAATAATAATTTACACAGAAATTTCTATTTATATTACACAAAATATTTAGTTGCTGTAATGATCAACATGATTATGTCAACAGATCTCATCAAAATAACTTGAAAAACATGATTTAATTACTAGCAAACATTGATTTAAGTTGTGGTAATAGGTGCCCTGAATTAATTTTGAGAGGTGCTCAAGAAACATTTCTTATAATTATCAATGTTGAAAACAACTTCATATTTTTGATGAAAAGAAAAAGAACAGCATTTATTTGAAACAGAAATCCTTTATAACATGTTTTATTATCACTTTTGATCAATTTAATGCACCCTTTCCTTGTTGAATTATTATTATTAGTAGTATTAAACCTTACGGACCCCAAACTTTGGAACGACAAACTACATTCTCAGGGTTGCGAGCTTGTTTAACACACTAATCCTAAGAATAAGCAATAGATTTAGTGATGCTGCCTAAGATTATATGAGGAACACCTGAATGTGAAGTCCCCTACAAATGTATGAATACACATTTCTGAAAATGTGTGCATGCTCAGCACTCACCCTGCCCAGGCGATGAGGGTGACGCATGCGTACGGAGCCCAGGACAAAACGTACACGACTATGACCACAGCCGCAATTTTAGCCAGTTTCCATTCACTCTTCATGGACTGGTGCTTCACAAAGCTGGACTTCTGAGAGCTCAGCCTTTCTAGATCTCTAAACACACACACATAATACAGTCATGAACGCTTTTCAATGATCACTCTTTAGTCTAAAGACACCAGTGGTGACATGAGGAGCTCAGACCTGCTGGCCTGTCGTACGGAGAGGAACATGAACAGGTAACAGAAGAGAATCATGGCCAGGGGGATGAAGAAGACAAAACAGCACAGCATCATGGTGTAACTCCTGTTGGCGGGAGACGGCGAGACGTAATCCCACGTGCATGATGTCATCAGACCTTCAGGGATGTAGGAACCTGCAAGAGCAATTTAATTTATGCTTTTAATAGATGTCACGCAATTTATCATCACACAACCAGCGCATTTCAGCTTACCAGCCCTATATACCTGTATTTTCTTTATCATAGCCTGAAAATGACACATTAGAATATTTAAATAATAGAACAGAATTTTAAAACTTACTCCAGCCAACCAGAGGTGCCAGACTCCAGGCCAGAGAGTAGAGCCAGATGCACAGGATGGCCAGAGATGTTCTGCGTTTGGAGTTCCGCTGGATGGTCTGCAGCGGTTTGGTGATGACCAGGTAGCGATCGATAGAGATGGCCAACAGGTTTATCATTGAGGTGATGCCAAACAGTGCACCACAGAATGCATATATTTTACATCCTAAGGACAAATAGAGATAATATATACATTATATGTATGTATATATATATACACACCGATCAGGCATAACATTATGACCACTGACAAGTGAAGTGAATAACACTGTTTATCTCTTCATCACGGCACCTGTTAGTGGGTGGGATATATTAGGCAGCAAGTGAACATTTTGTTCTCAAAGTTGATGTGTTAGAAGCAGGAAAAATGGGCAAACATAAGGATTTGAGTGAGTTTGACATGGACAAAATTGTGATGGCTAGACGACTGGGTCAGAGCATCTCCAAAACTGCAGCTCTTTTGGGGTGTTCCTGGTCTGCAGTGGTCAGTATCTATCAAAAGTGGTCCAAGGAAGGAACAGTGGTGAACCGGCGACAGGGTCATGGGCGGCCAAGGCTCACGTGAGGAGCAAAGGCTGGCCCGTGTGGTCCGATCCAACAGACGAGCTACTGTAGCTCAAATTGCTCGAAGTTAATGCTGGTTCTGATAGAAAGGTGTCAGAATACACAGTGCAACGCAGTTTGTTGCGTATGGAGCTGCACAGCCGCAGATCAGTCAGGGTGCCCATGCTGACCCCTGTCCACCGACGAAACCGCCAACAATGGACACGTGAGCATCAGAACTGGACCACGGAGCAATGGAAGAAGGAGGCCTGGTCTGATGAATCGCGTTTTCTTTTACATCACGCGGGTGTGTGTGCGTTGCTTACCTGGGGAACACATGGCACCAGGATGCACTATGGGAAGAAGGCAAGCCGGCGGAGGCAGTGTGATGCTTTGGGCAATGTTCTGCTGGGAAATCCCAGGACCCATTCATGTGGATGTTACTTTGACACGTACCACCCACCTAAGAGATGTTGCAGACCATGTACACCCCTTCATGCTCCTGCCACAAAGCAAAAATGGTTCAGGAATGGTTTGAGGAGCACAACAACGAGTTTGAGGTGTTGACTTGGCCTCCAAATTCCCCAGATCTCAATCCAATCGAGCATCTGTGGGATGTGCTGAACAAACAAGTCCGATCCATGGAGGCTCCACCTCGCAACTTACAGGACTTAAAGGATCTGCTGCTAACATCTTGGTGCCAGATACCACAGCACACCTTCAGGGGTCTAGTGGAGCTCATGCCTCGATGGGTCAGGGCTGTTTTGGCAGCAAAAGTGGGACCAACACAATATTAGGAAGTTGGTCATAATGTTATGCCTGATAGGTATAAATATATATATATATATGTGAATGCAAAAAACTGTTACCAAGTTCCCCAAACATCCATTCCTTATACAGGCAGTTGATGAAGAACATTGGAGATTGTGTGATGGCCATGAGGAAATCGCTGACCGCCAGGTTCATTATGAAATAATTTGGCAGGTTCCGCAACTTTTTATTACTGCAAAAAAAACAAAAACAAACAATTATTAAAATCAAGTCAAATTTTTCCATTGTTAAAACAGAAAGAACACAGATGTTTTTCTTTTTTCACAAAAGAAAATATTTTGAAGAAATGGTTTTGGTTCCCAATGACTTCCATTATATGGACAAAAAAAACAATTGAAGTCAATGGGAACCTAAACCTATCTTCTTTTGTGTTCCACAGAAGAGTAAAAAAGAAAGTCATATAAGTTTGAAACAACATGAGAGTGGGAAATTGATGACAGAATTTTCTTTTTGCATGAACTATCCTTTTAAATGCATTTAAATGCAAATACGTGATGTTATAATAAGATTTTATTGTACACATGGACTGATCATATCCCTATAATCTTTGTTAACTTGTTCGTTATTGTTAATGATTGTTCAATAATAAAGTACAACAAAATCTTTCATTGTAAATGCATAAAATGAAGGTTGGAGGCAAATTAGTTATTTGGCAAAGATGATATTAAACAGATCAAATGCCCCCACTGCCGTTCTTTCCATTAGTGGTACTGCAGTTCTAGGGATTCCCAACATTCCTGGAATATCAGTCAATTTCCTTCCACTCAGAAGCCCATGATTGCAATAATTGCATCCATTTATGGAAATGCATCAAGCTTGTTATTTATGCCTTAATTCACAATATTCCCAATTTCTAGCACATTTGGCCTATTTTGAACACAAAGGAGAAAACAATTATGGAAAATGAGGATTAGGGCTGTCCAGTGACCTGCAGGGTGTTTCACATACGTAACTTTAATCTGAGCAAATGGGGATTGTAAAAAAGAAAACAAGCTTTTTACTAGTATTTCACTGCCTGTTCTAGTTTTAACCGCGCTGACCCAATTCACTAAAACAATTAAAGTCAATAACATGTTTGAGAATCAGAGGCATTATCCAGCAGCTGAGAGAGATGATCTGTCGAAAAAAGCCAGTGAAACTGTCACTATATATCACTTTAAAACTTCATTTTAAATATATTTTATTTTACGATGTTAACTCACTGAAACACGATGCATTAAGTGTCGGGGGGTGAAAACTTTTGTACAGGATGAAGACGTCACAATTTTTCTTATTTTGTTTAAATATCATTGTTTTTCATTTAGTACTGCCCTTCGGAAGCAACAGAAGATACTTGCATGTTTCCCGGAAGAAAAATTAAGTACAATTTACCTTGATATTTGAATTCAAATGTTTTCACCCCCCGGCTCTTAATGCATCATGTTTTCTTCTGGAGCATCAGTGAATGTTTGAACCTTTTTTAATAGTTGAGTTTGAGTCCGTCAATTGTCCTCAGTGTGAAAAGACGGATCTCAAAATCATTCAGTCACTGCTGTAAAGGGTTTAAATATGCAAAAAAATGCTTGAAAACTGAAGAATCTGCAGGACCTTGAGGAATTTTCTGAAGAACAGAGTTCAGTTTAACTGCTCAGAACAAACAAGAGACTCATGAACAACCATCACAAAACAAAAAACATTCATAGATCATCCAGGTAACCACACACAGTATTAAGAATCAATGGTTCACATACTTTTGAATGGGGCCATTTGAATAAATTCTGCTATTGTTTTGTCTTGTGGATTATATGTAAACATCTTTTATGTAAAATATCTTACTCAGGACAGTACTAAATAAAAAATAACATGCATTTTGTATGATCTCTCTTATTTTATTAAAATTATTCACATTTTCACAGATTCTGCAAATGGTTCACTTACATTTTCTTGCAACTGTATGCTGAGAATAACATTAAGATTAATAAATGCTTTAGATGTATTGTTCATTATTAGTTCATGTTAACTAATTTGGTTAACTAACGTTAACAAATGAAACCTTAGTGTAAAGTTCCAACATATCTACTCACATTTTAAACAGCATTTTGCTAATTCTTTCATATTGTGCATTCAGTTTTAATGATTTCATATTAATATATTAATATTATATTTATTTATATCTATTTTCTTACATACATACCTAATAACCATCAACTTCTCAAATATTACATTTACATTTACATTTATGCATTTGGCAGACGCTTTTATCCAAAGCGACTTACATTGCATTATACTATACATTTGTATCGGAGTATGTGCAATCCCTGGGATCGAACCCATGACCTTGGCATTGCTAGTGCCATGCTCTAACCACTGAGCTACAGGAAAGCTGTAAATGAAATATAAATGAAAGTGTATGAATCAAGTTTAACAGAATGAATGTACATAAATGTAGTAAGCATTATATAATTTAATAATGTTTGTTAAAGTGTTCCTTAACATAAAACCCCAAACTTTCAGAGATGAGCTACATGACATTTGCTTCAGTTCATCACCTCAGCACTCGTACCTGTAGAAGGCGAACATGACCAGAGCGTTGCCCGTGACACCCAAAGTGCCGATGATGAGGATGAGGAAGGCGATGATGTAGTGCACATGATCCGGGATGCCCGGTCTTTTGTATATCTGCCGTTGAGGCTCCATCATCAAACTCAACAGCAAGATACAAAAACTGAAGAAGAACACTTCAACAAAGCAAACTTGAGTGCAGACTCAGTCATGTTCTCCGTCCTCTGTGTCCTGCATCAGTACCTCTGTCTGTCTCTGCTCAGACTAAGGGAGTTTAGTTACACTATCAGTAACAGCAGCAGACGGACTCACGGCGACCTACTTGTCAGAGTAGTTTGGTCATGTCACATCACATGACACACCCCTCTCTCCATCTGTCCCACCCATCCTTTTCTGTGTCTTCAGAGCAATCTCACGCTCATCTCACAGACACAAGCAGCACATTATTACAAAAAAATGTTATTTCACATTCTCTTCTCTTTGAACATGACTCGAAGAAGAGAAGACAAGCCGCATGAGACTAAAAGAAACAAGACAATGAAATGAGACCGATAGATTACAGTGCTTTCTGTCCGTGTTCATCAGGTCTGTAATGGATGTGAGGTCTTTAGTAAAGAGGTCAGAGGGTGAGAGTGACAGAAGGAGATTCAGAATGAGAGAGCATGAATGAGGGCTGGAGCATGCACAGCTGGAGAGATTCATGATGCTGAGATCAAAAACAGCAGGAATGTTTCCTGAGGTCAAACGTCAGAGGTGTGACAGAGCGACCTGATCACAGACATACCAAAT
>RJVU01007700.1:290549-308469 GCA_003731715.1 Anabarilius grahami | reverse complement strand
TGTGTGTGTGTGTGTGTGTGTTCATATTTGTTTTCGTTTTACTTTTAGTAATTTTATGTGCATTTTTATTAGTTTTTTTTATATTTCTATTTAGCTATAATTTTTTTTTATTTTAGTTTTAGTCATTTTTCATACTTCAACTTGTTTATTTCAGTTCTAATTTTAATTTTTTTTTAGTTTTTCATCTAATATTAATATTTTATTTCAGCTTTATTTCAATTACTAAAAATTATTTTAATAGTTTTGAGTTCTAGTTAACAACAACACTGTGATCAACAATGAATAGGATTCTGTCTTTGACCAGTATCTGAAAATGCAAAAATATTATAAATGTTTTTTTGTCACATTAATCATATTGGGTAAATGTATTGTCCTGATGGAAAGTAGACATACAGTACACTGTGTAGATTTATACTTTTAACCACTTTTAATGTATTCATTTGAATTTACTCAGAATCAAGCATCAATTGTACTAGTGCTTAAACGTAGTATTTGTGAATTAGAACTTATTTATCAACCACTAATAAGTATGTTCACATAAGGTAAGCGTCTGTCTGCTTCCGAAAATGCATACTTCCCCTAGAAAACAAATACCTATACCAAAATCTATTTAAAATACATTTATTTCATACTAAGTATATACTTCAAATCCATTAACCTATTTATTGACATATCACTTCAGACTTTCTGATATAAAATTATAATCAAACATTATTTGGAGTATTTCTTTAATGCACATTTCTTAATATTATGCCTAAAAAAGTGTTTTAATATCACTGTTAATGAGGATTGTATGATCTTTTTATAATATCAGTCTTTAAACGCAAGATATTTAAAGTGTTCCACTTTAGCACAATCAAATATACTCAGTATATCTTTAGTTGGACCTCAACTTCCACACAATTAAAGTGCATTAAGTACAAAATTAGTTGTTCCAATTTAGCAGACTTTAAGTATACCAAAAGTACAATTGACCCTTTCGCCGGGAGTTTGATTGACAAGCGATCTAACCAATCATAACGCCGAATCTGCCATTTTGTCCGACAAAGCAGTCAGGAGTTAGAAGATTAACCTCGGTGGACTGAACTTGAAAAATGGTGTGTAATTGCGTCTTTCCGCATTTTAAGTCAATTTGACCCTTTGCAAAAACCCGCCCCCCTTAGTTACTGTTGCTTTGTCCGACAAGCCATGGCGCTGTCACGCCACACGCAGTGAAAAATACATCACGGAGCAAAAAGGACACTGACAACACGTCGACAGACAAGACAGAGCAGGTTACTTATAATATTAAACAAAGTCCCAGCTTTCAAATTGTGTAATTTTTTCTTAAGAAATTCGAACAATAAAAACCGTTTTGTGGCTCTTTAATGTGTCGTGACAGATCTCTGTAGCGCCTCAGCTCAAACGGCTCGTAAACCGATCATCTCTTCCTACTAGTTCATTTATAGCATCAAATAAACATGAATGAACATGAGAAGGAATGTTGTTTCAAACGCGGAAAGACGTAAATACACACAATTTTTCAAGTTCAAGTCCACTGAGGTTAATCTTCTAACTCCTGGGGCCGTTTGCATAAACTGCTAAGGCTAGTCTTACAAGTTAGTCATCCAATTTTATTCTTTAGGACTGTACATAACTTTTTTAAGTTAGTTACATAAAAATGTAGATTGGTCTAATTTGATACCGAAAAGTAAGACTGATTACCCCTTACTAACTTCTAGTTGTTCGTACTAGTTCTTCAGACACAGACTTAACATAATGGCTATGTTTATGCAACTGGCCCCTGACTGCTTTGTCGGACAAAATGGCAGATTCGGCGTTATGACTGGTTAGATCACTTGTCAATCACATTCCCGGCGAATGTGAGGATATTTTTCATAGACTGTAAAAAGGTATTTTTATTTAGCACATAACACTGCAGCCCCGCCCCGCCCCTTTTCAGCGCTGCGCTCGTTGTCTTTTGTCTTTGTATTTCCACAGCGATCTTACGTATTTATGAATGAACTGCTCGTTTTAAAATCTTCCCGGTCTATTGACAATGCTCATGATAACTTTCATTGACTCGACAACAAGTAAATCCACCAGCTCATTATTCTTTGACAGCGATGCCATAGTAATGAACAGAGCTATCGCAAAAACGGAAGTTCAAAGACAATATTACAAAGATGGCGGCGCACTTGTTTCTCTGGCGCATAAGGTCTATAGGCTACTTCGCACAAAATAAATGTATATAAAAAAAATGTTGTATATATTTTTTCACTAGGGTCCCTACTATATTGTAGGCAAAAAACAGTATATGAAAAGAATAGTATGTCCAAATTCATAGTATTCATAAAACAGTAGACAAAAAGTACCCAGATGACCTCTATGTCTGGCGAGATTCTGAAATGTGCATCCAATGAACACCACTATCCCATTAGGCCACAGGAGCAGAGTTATGAATGGCAGTGAAGCGAATGTAGTACGCTTGGACATTTATATTACACACATTTATACTACATAGAAATTATTTTTTAATGGTAGCGAACTTATTTAAAAGAAGTACCTACTCAAAATGTATGCAATCTTGGAAGGAGCCTATGTACGCTGATGTGTATGCCATCATATATGCATTGTCATATGACCTATGGTGTCAGCTGCGTTGTGCTCTGCCATTTATATAGTAACTTATCTCCCTTGGCCTCATGGGAAAGTAAAATTTTAATTGGATGCGCACTTCAGAATCTCAGCAGAAACAGTAGTTCATCAGAGTAATTTTAATCTAATGAATACTATTTGACATATACTACTAAGAAAGTAGACATTCAATTTGGGGGAAGAATGTCATAGAGACAACTGCATAGCAAGTTCTGCACAGGCAAGAATCACTCAAGAATCTAAAAAAGTAATAATAATAGCTTTATTTTATTGTCAACAAGTTTGTCATGTTGTTGCACATTTGACAAATACAAAGCTTTGCTAAAATTTTTAGCACAAAACACACTTTCGACTGTCATCACCTTGTTTTATTCTACAAAAAGCAAATAAAAAAGCTTAATAGTTAGTCCTAAGAGACCATGTGTGTTGGTCTGCATGTTCTGCTCATCCATCTCTTTAGCAGCGTAATCTAGGCATCACTTCTGTTCTCTCCACGGCAGTCAACAGCACGCTGTGGGATTGAAAGATGTGGGATTATATCTCTCTTCATAATCCTACATCTTAGCTAAAACCTCACTGACAATAACAGCATTACTCTAATTCAGCCGATATGACAACCATGCTCACAGCAACACGACAGCCTCAAGCAGATTATATTATAGATCAAGGAATCAATCCAACTAACCTGGAACATAAGAGCTTCTAACTAATCTGAGAGATGGGAAAGGATGAGGTCTGCGGGAACAAAACGCTTATGTGCTCTTAGAAATAAACGTTCTTGATAACGTAGATGGATGTACACTACCTTTCAAAAGTTTGGGGTCAGTATGATTTTTAGTAAGAAATAAAGCTTTTATTCAGTGAGGGTGCATGACAGTAAAGACACTTATATTACAGAAGATTTCTATTTCAAATAATGCTGTTCTTTTGAACTTTCTGTTCATCAAAGAATCCTAAAAAATTGTAACACTGTTTCCACAAAAATATGAAGCAGGACAACTGTTTTCAACATTGATAATAATAATAAATGTTTCTTGAGCAGGAAATCATCATATCAGAATGATTTCTGAAGGATCATGTGACACTGAAGACTGGAGTAATGATGCTGAAAATTCAGCTGTGATCACTATTGCGCCACAGTAAACCAATCTTCAACTTGACTCTATTAATGTAACTGGAGCCCCTAAAGTATGGAAGCTTGTTTCCGCCACTGAATAAAAAATAAATAAGGTAATTGCGTTTATATCACGCAATTCAGAATTGCGAGAAGAAAAGTCAGAATTATGAGATATAAAATCGCAATTACGAGGTAAAAAAAGGCAGAATTGCAAGTTTATGTCTCACAATTTTGACTTTAGAACTCGGAATTGCGACTTTATATCACGTAATTCTGAGAAAAAAATGTCAGAATTACGAGATAAAAAGTCGAGAATAAAGTACACTTTAAAATATATTCAAACAGCTATTTTATATTATAATAATATTTCTAAATATTAGGCTACTGTTTTTACTGTATTTTTGATCAAATAAATGCAGCCTTGGTGAGCAGAATCAAAAACGTTCAAATATCCAAAAGTCCAAACTTTTGGCCAAATTATATCTATATATATATATATCAGAAATCAGAATCAGAATCAGAAAGAGCTTTATTGCCAGGTATGTTGTTTACACATACTAGGAATTTGTTTTAGTGTCAGAAGCTCCACAGTGCAACAGAGTGACAGCGACAAGACAAGACACATAATAAAAGGAAAAAAATATATATCTCTATATACATATCTATATATCTATGTATATATCTATATATATATATATATATATCTCTCTCTATATATATCTCTATATATCTCTCTCTATATATATATATCTCTATATATCTCTCTCTCTATATATATATATATATGTATGTATGTATGGTCTCTTAACAGAAAGGATAGGCAATAGTCCTATCCGTCCTAAATAGCCCATTCAAAATTATATATGTGCTGCTTACACAATGCTGTTTTCAACTAAAAATGGAAAACTTATGCGTTTTGGGGGCCTGAAAGCGCAAACTTTTGTGCAAATTTTTGAAAACAATACCGTTATCGCATATACTCAGTATATCTTTAGTTGGACCTCAACTTCCACACAATTAAAGTGCATTAAGTACAAAATTAGTTGTTCCAATTTAGCATACTTTAAGTATACCAGTTTAGTATACCAAAAGTACAATTGACCCTTTCGCCGGGTGTTTGATTGACAAGTGATCTAACCAATCATAACGCCGAATCTGCCATTTTGCCCGACAAAGCAGTCAGGAGTTAGAAGATTAACCTCGGTGGACTTGAACTTGAAAAATGGTGTGTAATTGCATCTTTCCGCATTTTAAGTCAATTTGACCCTTTGCGCCCGAAAGCGCAAACTTTTGTGCAAAGTTTTGAAAACGATACCGTTATTGTCTCCGTGTAAACTACAAAAATGCGAATTTGTGAAAACGGTGACGTCAGGTGCATGTGTATAATGTGTTCAGTCTTTAGGCACACAGTGTTTCTTTACAAAGTGACATCGCCAACTACAGGCCTGGCAGCAGAATACAGCATTTTAATCATTTTTTGTGGATCCGTGTGACCGGGGATCAATCGTTTTGACAACATTGTCAAAGTAGTGGGCCTATGTTGAAACAAGTATCCCAAAGATACCTGGATGGTCTATTATTTCCAGTTAGAATTCAAAGTGCACTCTCTAACAGCTAATATTACCCACAATCCATTGCTCAATGGACGAGGATTCGATTAGAACTCAATCACAAATAAAAAGTGATTTAAAAAAAAACTACAAACATGGCGGATGTGCAAGACCAATGGTTAAGTAGAGAAGGGGTTTGAGTGATTAATAATCAGTATCTAACCTGACGAAAAGATATTTATTCAATGTTATCCCCATTATACTTCATATGCAAACAACATTGTGAACTTTTATAAAGATATGTTTGGGCATTAACATTTAAATGCATCATTACGCAAACACACATGAGTCTCTGCATGAAAAGACCCACGACTGGCAGATCAACATGAACATGCTACAACATTTCTCTCTGATACGGTAGGAAATTTAATTAAACTGAACGTGGAGGATTTTAACTGTGACAAGATGATTGACAAGGCAGTTTAAACGGTGACAGGATGCATGTAACTTGCAACTTGGTCCGTTAAAGACGCAGTTATGAAGAGTTATGTCCCAAATTGCCTGCTTACCACTCAAAAGTATGTAGGCTACTTTTTCTTCACAAAAACATTTAGGGCATAGTATAAGTAGGCGAATTGGGATGCCGAAGACACATTTAGATGAGTGGAGACCTTTAGGGATCCTGAATCCAGCGTGATGCACAAAAGCAATCTGACGTTTCTATAGCAGTGACACAGACACAGGCAGACGTAAGCCTCTTTAGCCCGTCTTCAACAAATCACCATTCTGTAGCATCGTGCTTTGATGTAACAATGATTTAAATGTGGCTGATATGAAATTAAATGTCTATTTAATAAAGAGAATGTTTTGGAGGATGGATTAATGGTGCATGAACAGGGACCTAACACTATGAATTTTAGGTTGAAATGTGATTTCAACCAATGCAAACGGCAGAAGCAAACAGAGAAAAGTGATCAATGGAGTGCAAGGTGCAAAATCAAAACATTGCTTAAAAAATCTGTCCATTGCATACAGAAAATCAGCTTTTTATCAAATTCTAATGTCATTTCCGTAGTCAATTTGCAATTAAATCCCAATCTTTTATCTTTTCTTTTTTTTCTTTTTTTGGTCTTGAGGGATGGACAGATTTTCTTGGAAAGCATTATTTTGGCATTGGAAATGAATCATGACTTGGTAAATTCTTTGACTCCACATGGCTGGCGATCTATTCCCCAGTGAAATTAGATAATGTGTAATTTACCACGGCTTTAAACTTTGCTATCAGGGTCATGTTGCAATCTTTTGTTGTCTTGGGATTATTTCTATTTCAGGCCAAGATGAATGGTCATGTAATTTTTTTATCTGGAATGAATAGTTTTGATTACTTGCTGATCCCCTGTTCGGCTTAAACGCCGGCTTCATGTGGAGAAATGTGTCAACCTGGGCAAAGAAAAGAAGAAAAAAAGGTCTTTTTAGGCATAAACATTGAATATCAAAGAACAGGTGTGTCATAACTATCTCACTCTTAAGAAAAGGTTGAATATATGGTTCTCTCAGGTGCTTCATATATATATAGAACCCTTAAGTTTTAGGGGTTCCCTTAAATTTTAATTAATTAACGTAAACATACATTTGGGGCAGTCGTGGCCTAATGGATAGAGCGTCGGACTTGTAACCAAAAGGTCATGGGTTCGAATCTCAGGTCCAGCAGGGATTTTCGGTGAGGGGAGTGAATGTCCAGCGCTCTCCCACCCTCAATACCACGACTGAGGTGAGACCCTTGAGCAAGGCACCGAACCCCCAACTGCTCCCCGGGCGCCGCAGCAATGGCTGTTCACGGTGTGTGTGTTCAAAAAAGTCAGAATTGCTGGTTTATATCTCGCAATTTTGACTTTAGAACTCGGAATTGCGACTATATATCACGCAATTCTGAGAAAAAACGTCAGAATTAAGACATGTAAACTCGTATTTGTGTGAAAAAGTCGCAAATATCCTTTTTTTAATTCTGTGGCGGAAACAAGCTTCTATGGAAGGTTGTTACAACTTTTTATCTCACTTGCAAGTTTACATCTAAAGTCAGGATTGCAAGATATAAACACACAATTCTGACTTTATTTCTCGCAATTCTGAGAAAAAAGTCAGAATTACGAGATGTAACCTCGCAACTGCGAGAAAAAAAAGACAGAATTGTGAGATAAAAAGTCGCAATTACCCTTTTTAGTTTTTTATTTAGTGTGGAAACAAGCTTCCATAAGCTTCCGTACTAAAGGGACATGGTGACGAAAAAAAAATTAGATGGAAGGAAAAATTATTTGGCAAAGAAAACAACGGTTTTGCGAGCCAACGCAAAGTTTCTCAGGGGAATGCAACATATTTGCGAGAGAGCGCAAAAGCATTGACATTTATTTTTCCTCCCATCCCATATTTTTATCCACCACCATGTCCTCTTAGGGGCTCCGTATGAAACAATACATAACAGTTTTGGCATATAGTAGGCGTACGTGTGATATTTAAATGTTTACTAACGTGACAAGTGACCATACTTTAATTTAGTCGATGTACCTTTGGCTCTGACACAGATGCAGTGGCGCAGTAATACTGATGTAATGAGGTCGCAGGTGACTTCGAATAAGGCTCAAACAATCAGAATTAAGGACTGGAACTATCCGTTTAATAAATAAATATTAAAACACTGTTTTAATATAATTAAAACAGGTTATATGTAGTTTTAAAGACTCCCAATCTACTGTTCTGAAAATATTCATAATTTGGCTTCGACAACTCTGTGATAGCGTCTGCTAATTGACTTTAAAATAAATGTAAAGATACACCCGTGTAAAATTCAGTGTCTGACATTCTTTTTATTTTATGAATAAAATCAGTAAGTCACATTTTTGATGGCAAAATGATAGGCTTTTTAAACATCAAGGCAGAAAAAATTAAGAGATGCTTTTTTTTTGCAGACATCCATTAACTTGATAAAGAGCTACAGTAAAAAATAAAGAGCTACAGTAGCTACTAAAGAGTCTTTGGGATTCATAAAAGTTTGTAGCTAGAAGGAAAAGAGAGGCAGAGCCTCTGATACAAAAGAAAAATCACATCACTTTGTCCTTCCACCACTAGCAGCCTAAAAACTCACAGTGCAAAGATTTACCTCAGGAGAGAGAGAGACATTTACTACTCTACGACAGCCTGACTCTTCAAAAGCTCTATTCATCAAAATGAATCTTCATCTATTAATTCAACAGTCTAAATACTGATACAAAAATGAATGATATAAAAAATAAACAAACAATAAACAAAAATACAGTTGCTCCGACCATTGCTTTTGAAGGGAATAATGTAAATGCACCTGACTAGGTTTGAACAAGAATTGGTTGCCGATTCATAATCAAGCTGTAGATTTGAAAAAAGCATGTAACTTGTAGATTTGATTGCAAAAGGAATAAATAACCTCTGAGATCATCCTGCCTTCAAACATCTGCATGCTCACTTACGGAATAAGATAACATTTACTGTGATTCAGTTACACGGTTGAAAACCCTTCAGTTAATTCAATGACAGTGCTGAAGCTAAACAAAAACTCCAACTCTGGCTGTTATTGCAGGAGTTGGTGTATAATGGAGAATTCAGAAGAAAATCTTCATCACACCAAGATAAATGCTTTTCATCAGATGGAGGTTCATGTTTGGGTCTTTGATTATCTTTGTGTTATTTGTGAGCTGCTGTTCCTGATATTCATAAGTTGTGGTGGTTATTTTTGAAGAGTACACATGAATATGCTGTTCTTGGGTCGCAAAAAGTTATTGACGTTCGCGATCTGTTGTTTTTGAGGTGTTCAGTTGGTGCAGGTGTTGATGTTCTTGCCGTCAGCTGCATCATCCACCAGAGACAGATGGTAGTCCGTGGCGAGAGTGAAATGAGAAATGCATCCCACTAAACCTCGCATGTACTGCCTGTTAGTGTGCAACGCGATCTCCTTCATCCCACCTGGAGAGACAGAGTGAAATCAAGATTTGAAATCAAAATCACCAGCAGAATTAGACAAATACCTGCACATACACTGCTGTTCAAAAGTTTGAGTCAGTAAGATTTTGTCTTCTGCTCACCATTTATTTGATCAAAAATACAGTAAAACAGTAATATTGCGAAATATTATTATAATTTAAAATAACTCTTTTCTATTCAAAAATATATTTTAAAATGTAATTTATTTCTGTGATCTTTCCTGTAGCTCAGTGGTTAGAGCATGGCACTAGCAATGCCAAGGTCATGGGTTCGATCCCAGGGTTTGCACATACACAGATACAAAATGTATAGTATAATGCAATGTAAGTCGCTTTGGATAAAAGCGTCTGCCAAATGCATAAATATAAATGTAAATGTAAATGTGATCAAATCTGAATTTTCAGCATCATTCAGTGTCACATGATCCTTCAGAAATCATTCTAATATGTTGATTTGCTGCTCAAGAAACATTTCTGATTATCATCAATGTTGAAAACAGTTGTGCTGCTTCATCTTTTTGTGGAAACTGTGATAATTTGTTTTAGGATTCTTTAGAAAGTTCAAAAGAACAGCATTGCTTTGAAATACAAATCGTTTGTAACATTATAAATGTCTTTACTGTCACTTTTGATTAATTTAAAGGCACAATATATAATTTTTCACCACTAGAGGTCGCTTATTCAAAACAAAGGCTTGATGACACCTTGATTTTGCGGAATCATGGAAGGTGTTGTTTTCACATCCACAGCAGGTGGAAAAGAATCCGATGGGACTTGGGAAGAAATCATATTCATGGATGAACTAATGTATTAAAGATTTATTAACATTACTGTAGTATGAAGCAGGGCGTGGCTGAGAGCCGTTGGAGCGGAACGAGGCCGCTGGAGCGATTGCAAATGAGAGACGAGTGCGACACATGGTGGAGCAGTGGAGCTTTTATTATCCCACAGATGATCCGCTTCCGCTTCTTCCGGTCATGTGTATGTGGGATAACACAGCGCTTTCTTCTTTATGTAAAGCACTTTGAATTACCATTGTGTATGAAATGTGCTATACAAATAAAATTGCCTTGCCTTGCCTTGCCTTATCATATTAGATGGTAGCTATGCTACCCGTTTCACCCGTCTCACTTGAAACGGGCCTCCGATTTGCAAAGGCTACCTCTGATATTAGATACATTTGTGTGTTGAAAGTTGTTATAATGTTACTCTGCTTTCGCTTGGCGGCTGCTATGAGACACTTGTTCCACACTGCAGTAAGCTAGATCGATATTAGTCATGGTAAAACATGGTACTTACGGTAAATCAAGAAAACGAGATTTAAACAATAAGACTTACTGTGTTGAGTTATATAACATGATTAGTTTTCTGTTGATGAATGTATCCAAACAGGTCTAAAGACCTGTCTAATAAAACACATAATATATTAAAGCATCATTAGTGTTTCCATGGTTTCTACAAAATAAACCAGAAATCGAGGGTAACGTAGGTATGATGTCATTGATAGGCGACACACGGACACGGTCTGTGTCCTGGTTAAAATAGCTTATTTCTCTGGATTTAAACATTCTTGGAAACATTTGGTATAAATGTAAGTACACAAGTCAACAAAATATAAAACACTGTTCTAGTGGTTTTGGGATATTTTAATCCAAAAATCTTACATATTGTGCCTTTAATGCACCCTTGTTGAATAAAAATTAAATTCTTTCAATAAAAACTTTTGTTAGTGTAATTTATGTCATACACAATCTTGCAAGACCATCTATTGTGATTATTTTCAGCATTATTAAAGTCACAATGAAATCAAAATTAAAAATTCTTGTTTTTTATGGAATATTCGAGTATTTATTATATATAAATGATTTATCTGTGCTCATCATTAGTTTTTTAAAACTTGTTCCTTTAAAAATCTTGAATCAAAATATCTTCCCCTCCCTCTTGCAGCATCATCTCTTCTCTTCTCTTCTCTGATGTTGTGTTTACTGGCGTGAGGGCGGAGCAACCTGTCACTCACATGAGATCCACCAATAGCAAACCACAAACATCCAATCAATTCCCCATAGAAAAAATTAAGTCCCGCCCTACATTTTTTCTTGTTCGAGAAGCCGTTTCACTCAGACATACGTCACAATAGGGAAGAAAAGACTATCACAACTTCCTTTTCATGCTGACTTTTTTAATCTTTATCATTACAATTAACTTGAGTTGCTTCTTACCAATGTAAAGGTCACCGTTGATGTTGAGCTGTCTCATCTTACCAGGAGATCTGCCTGTTTTAGCTCCGTAATCGTCGACAGTTAGTTTACCAGACTGTCCATCTCTTCAAACAGAGACAAACAAAGGCTTGGTGAAACTTTCTAAAGCTATACAGCCCTTTCAAATTCCCTCAAATTACTCTACATATGGCAATCCATAAAAGACATGCTGAATAATGATTTTAAGCAGTATGGCACATGTCTGACCTGACAGCCTTCACTCTGTGCCATTTGCCATCACTAAATGTGCCATTAATGACCACAGTGGCGGCTCCACTGCCAAGATTATAACTGTAGGGAAAACAAGAGATGTTAGGAGGATGCTTTTAATCCTCTATTGTAAATAGTCTACAAAAATGCATGAATGTAAATGTAAATCTGTCGTTCGTTATACCCGAAAATGAGCGCTCCATCTTGAAGGCCAAGAGACAAGTAGTCACTGTTGGCTCTCATTGGACTGTCCCCCCGCCATAGTAAAAGACCATCTTTGGACGTGCTCTTAAAACGCATGAACATGTTTGTTCTGGAACCTGATACCCTGCGGAGACAGACGCCATTATATTAGGATGTATGTTTGCAGGGAAACTTCATGTGAAGAATATTGATTTGAGTGCAGTTATAGGTGTAAAAGCAAAAGCACTAAACCTTTTGAGGATATCTCTGTTGTCGTATGTCAGATAACTGCGTCCAGTGAACTGAGGGATCTCGATAGATTCAGTAACAGCTGATACAGCAAAAGACAGAGTGCACAGCTCTTTAACGTCCACTAGATGGCAGCATACATCATAAATACACTAAGACAGCAGACATCTGAGAGACATAAGCACTTACTGTTTAAGCAATAATTCCCACATTCTGCACAGCGAGAGCACAAAACAGAATAAAAGAAGCTTAAGAAAGATTTTAAAGTGTTATAGAAGAAGTCTGTGAAAAATATCAAAGCAACATCTCAGTCTAAAGCCAAACGCAAAATATTGTTTTATACTACAGAAGGAAAGTGTTCAGTTAGAGCTCAATCCTGCTCCTGGAGATCTGCCTTCCAGCAGAGTTTAACTAATAATATAATGTGAAATAGTATGCAGTATGCAATGCTAAGTAGTCTGCATTGTTTTCAGTTATTTGCATTTTTTTTTTTAAATCATTTTTATCTATATAGCTTTAATTTATTTTTATTTCAGCTTTACTTTTAGTCATTTTAGTACTTAAACTTATTTAAGTTAGTTGGCAAGGCAACATTTCTATTTTTTGTTTAAGTTTTTATATTTCTATTTTATTTTAATATTTATTTGATATTATTTCAGCTTTATTTCAATGACCAAAAGTAGTTTAAGTTTTTAGTTAACCGTTTAGTTAACAATAACATTTAACTTTAATGCATAGAGGAAATTTGCCTACTATGTTAGTATATGGAATTAGACGAGTGTCTTCCTGTAGCTCAAGCATTACAGCATGACACTAGCAATACCAAGATCATGGGATTGATTCCCAGGGAATGCAAGAACTGATAAAATGTGTACTTTCAATGCAATGAAAGTCGCTTGGGAAAGGAGCATCTGCCAAAGTGCATTAATGTGAGTGTAAATGGATGAGTAGTATATACAGTAGGTGTTGCATTCTGAAAATATCCCTGCATTAGCGGATTCAGGTTTGTGTGATTCGGACTGGAGTTAAACTAAAGGACGGCAGATCTTCAGGAGCACATACTTTAGACTTGTGTGTGTGTGTGTGTGTGTGTTTTCTCACCTTTCTGACAGTGTTTCCCATCATACCCAAGCGCACAGTCACAGTCGTATCCGTCCCACTTCGGTCTGCAGGTTCCCCCATTAGCACACGGGTTCTCCACACACGGGTGCGCTGCGTTCAACACGTTCACCCCAAAAGCCTGACCTGGATTCAGCTCTATACTGCGGTCATTCAGAGAGATCTGGGTCAGGAAGAAAGACTTAAAATTATTTGACCATTTTAAGATTAAATCCGCACATGGATCACAGTAGTGAGCAGTCAGATTCTGATGCAGCTTAAATTTTAATTGCAGAATTGAACACTAACTAACTACGCATCTTCAGTCTCACACTGAATTAACTGCAGTTGAATTTAAACTAATTAAAAATCATGATTATTTGTTAATGTTGTTATGTGGTTGTCAGGGTGCTTTGGTTGTTTTTCCTATCTTTAACTAGTATCTGCTGTCTAAACTGCAGTACCTTCTGCACAGTTCCACTGAAGGGTCTCAGGACGCCAGCGCTCGCCTTAGTAATATCATAATTAGGAACTCCTCCGATATAGAGAGGAGAACTACACTTTATCTGTGTAAATGCACCCTAAAAAAGAGAAAGAGAGAGAGAGAAAGATTATTATTGGTGTTTTGTTGTTATAATATAATATATAATTATAATAATACATCAAAAATAACCTGAGAAAGCATTCAGATCCCTTGTATTATACATTTATTTCTGATCGAATGTTGTCATTAACTGTTGCACAAAAGCTCATACAGTGAAAAGTGTTAAACGGTTTTCAGTCTGTCATTAAAGCAAATAAAATAAAATAAAACAAATAAATTAAAATACAAAAATGTAGTCCAGTTCAAAATGTGTACATTGGCACTAAATGTAAAAATGTGTAAAGGAACATGAATATATTCATTTTAAATCTAAATACACAACCATTCAAAAGTTTGGGGTCAGTAATATATTTTTTGATAGAAACTAATACTTTTAATTCAGCAAGGATGCATTAAATCGATCAAAAGTGACAGTAAAGACATTCATAATGTTACAAAAGATTTCTATTTCAAATAAATGCTGTTCTTTTGAACTTTCTATTCATCAAAGAATCCTGTGGAAAAAAAATTATTAAAAAAAAATATTAAAGGGTTTGTTCACCCAAAAATGAAAATTCTGTCATCATTTACTCACCGTTGTTCCAAACCTGTGTAAATTTATTTGTTCTGCTGAACACAAAGGAAGATATTTTGAAAAAAGTTTGTAACCAGGCCGCTTTGGGGCACCATTGATTTCCATATAGGAAAAAAAAAATACTACGGAAGTCAATGGTGCCCCAGAACTGTTTAGTTTCCCGCATTCTTCAAAATATGTTCCTTTGTGTTCAACAGAACAAAGAAAGTCAAAGGGGTTTGGAACAACTTGAGGGTGAGTAAATGATGACAGAATTTTCATTTTTGGGTGAACTATCACTTTAAATCACAGCACAACTGTTTTCAACATTGATAATAATAAGAAATGTTTCTTGAGCAGCAAATCAGAATATTAGAATGATTTCTGAAGGATCATGTGACACTGAAGACTGGAGTAATGATGCTGAAAATTCAGCTTTGATCACAGAAATAAATTACATTTTAAAATATATTACAATAGAAAATTTTAAATTGTAATAATATTTCACAATATTACTGTTTTACTGTATTTCTGATTTTAAAAATGCTGCTTCGGTAAACATAAGACTTTTTTCCAAAATATAAAAAAAAAACTTACCAACCTCAAACTTTTAAATGCCAGTGTATATGATTAAAAATAACACAAAAATCTCTTCACCTCTGCCATGCCTTCCACTGGTCTCTGGTTGTCTACCTGTAGAATGCCATTTTTTGCTGTTCGAGACACACGCAGCTCATGCCACACCTCCATAGCGACCGCCTCTTCACTCCTGTCAACAGAAGCAAAGATATTGTTTCTTATCCTACACAATTTTAACAAATGGAAAGAGACTCAAAATGTTCTGCAATTCCACTATACTCAACCTGATAACCGTGGCACCCGAGCCGCAGTCGAAGCGAAACTCCACAAATCCGCCCACCAGGCTGATTGACAGGAAGTCACGGCTGGCTGCATCATCGGTGTAGAGCAGCGTGCCGTCGGGATTGGTCGGCTGGAAGGTCACCTCAAACTCCATGAAGGAAAGGTAGTTGTGGGACGGCTGAGGCCAGGGGGCGCTGGCGTACGAGAACATGCTCTCGTTAAACTGCGGTAGAGACAACAGGAAACCTGGAACCAGAAGGATTTTCCTTTGAATTAAGACATATGAAATCAGGTGATGACACACAATATGGCTGGTTGTGTTTGGTGGTTCAAATTTGCATTTACATATGACATTTATGATATATGATATGATTATGATATGATATACATAATTTTGGAACCTAAAATTGTAATTGTACAATTACGTCTTTCTGACCTAGCCACACTTTTTACGGACAAAAGTGTTCAGAGCTTAACTTCATATTGTCTGTATTTATTATGTATGTAAAAATGTTTATCATACTGTCCAGTTACAATTGTATTTATTATTATTACTACTTCATTTGTCATATTATGTTTATTAACTGTGGTGTTTCGGAGACATTGTGTTTCGTTTCTTCCCTTGTGAAAAAGAAGTGTGCTTAATGGTGTTGAATGTGCACTTCATAACTTAAAAGTATATTTTAATAAACTGTACTTGCAGATAATAAAATATTAGTGAAATAAAAGGGCACTTAAGTACTTAAAGAGAGTACACTTTCATGACTGTTTCTTAACATACTTAAAAAATGCACTTTGTAATAATATCATATTAAAAGTTTTACTTTAAAGTACATTTTAAATCATTATGTTTTAATAATATTTAGTCATACTTTAAAGAAGTACATTTATTTTGGTGGGATGACTAATACTAAACCACATGTGAAGTACTTGATTATAATTTTAACTCTAGTGTGTTATTTAAAATTACATTTAAGGTAAATATATTTTAAATATACTAAATTGCAACTCCATCATTACAGATGTGTAATATTAAATGTATTTAAATAAATGACTCACAATTTTCAAAAGTAATGGCATTAAAGTACATTTTAGTTACCATAAATGCTTGTACATTCAATACAATACAACGCAGTACACCATATTTCAAAGACAATAGAAGTAATTATGAAATTACATATACAGATGTACTTACGTGGGTCAAAAATGCACTCTAACGTTCAGATAACTGCATTTAATAATTGAATTTAAACTATAATACAGTTTTAATGCATTATAGTAATGCAATTAAGTGTCCAAAAACAGTTCAGTTCACACTTATGTATATTCTTTTTAAAGAATATTTTCTTTTTCACAAGGGTTCAGGACAGAAGAGACAATAAAAACCACTTGACTTGGCTTGACATAAGTTAGTTTATAGCAATCATAAATGTGAGCGTTAAAATGTGAGTGGTGCTTGCACATGCAAAAATCACAACCACAAAGCCTGTGTGTGTGTGTGTGTGTGTGTGTGTGTGTGCGCGCGACTCACTCTCCTCACAGAGGAAGCCCTTGTAGCCCAGAGGGCACAGGCAGATGAAGCCATCCGCTCGGTTGGCAAAGCAGATTCCTCCATTAGCACAGGTGACCTTTTCACACACACTGTTGCTGCACTCGCCTGAAACACACAGAAGAGAGGAAGATGCTTTGAACACATATACAGTGATTCCAAAAATCACTACTCAACAGATTAAAAGTTTGGGGCCAGTACAAATGAAAGGATAGCAAAATAGCAAAGCAGGTGATATTTATTCAATAGAAAGATAACCATCATACTTTAAGAAAAACATATGACAAAAAGAAGACATTTTTAGGTTTGAAGATCATAAAACAATAGATAAGCTCAACACTTGGACACTTGTAGTCATCCTCAAACTAACCAATGTCTGCTCCACTCAGTGCATTTCCTTTAGGCCAGGGTCGGATGTCGGTGGCTTTACTGTTGACAGTCAGACTCTGCATACAGCCCTGAAACGCGCGATTGGTCCCCACCGCCCTCACCAGCCAATAGGCATTCGGAGCTCCGCCCAAAAACAAAGGCGTGCGGAATGTTATTTTAGTGTACTGACCCTGAGCGAGATAAAGAAAAGAGGTTGTTAGACGCATTTTAGAGTCCTGGATGCGGATTGGTCGATACAGTGTCTGACACAAAACCAACTGTGTATATCACAGTATGCTGTGTTTGTGTATTAAGGCATGCGTACCTGAGAACGGCCTGATACCGGTGTGTCGTTATCCAAACGTAGCCAGCCATTCATGCCGTCTCTAAATATTGTGACAGTGTGCCACTGACCAATCACAATGGAGCTGTCACTCACAATCTGCGCCACCCCCGTACCACAGTTAAACCTGTGAGTCAAGATCAATTACTAATAATCACTAAATCAATGTAAATTCACAGAGAAAACAAAAAGTAAAAAAAAGAAATTTGTCAAGACTCAATTGAAGTGTAATTTGCCATTTTGATAATTTGCAAAAATGATAGTTCTTAATATTAATAGATAAATAGATATAAATGGAAAGACCAATCATGATTCAATATGTTAATTGTGTG
>RJVU01007700.1:274866-290466 GCA_003731715.1 Anabarilius grahami | reverse complement strand
AGGTATAGTTTTAGGTTAAATAATATTAATAGATAAATACATATTAATGGAAAGACCAATCATGATTCAATACAAGCAAATAGTATGAGAAGAAAAAATAAAAAATAAATAAAAAATAAAATCACAATCCAGTATGCAAAATTACTATGTGTGAACTATATATATATGTGACCCTGGACCACAAAACCAGTCATTTATACATCATCTGAAAGCTGAATAAATAAGCTTTCCATTGATGTATGGTTTAGACAATATTTGGCCAAGATACAACTATTTGAAAATCTGGAATCTGAGGGTGCAAAAAAAGGTAACACTTTATTTTACAGTGCCGTAGTTACACGTTACTACATGTACTTACTATAGTAATAACAGTAAATTATGCATAATTACAAGTAACTAACCCTAAACCAAACCCTAACCGTAACTCTATAGTAAATACATGTAGTTAATTAATAGTACTCAGTACTTATTTGAGTAATTACAATGTAACTACGGCACTGTAAAATAGCGTGTAACCCCCAAAAAATCTAAATATTGAGAAAATCGCCCTTAAAGTTGTCCAAATTAAGTCCTTAGCAATGCATATAATGCATAAAATAAATTTTTGATATATTTACGGTAGGAAATTTACTAAATATCTTCATGGAACATGATCTTTACTTAAGAAAAATGTATTGTATTTTTGGCTATTGCTACAAATATACGTGTGCGACTTATGACTGGTTTTGTGGTCCAGGGTCACACACACATATATATATATATATATATACACACACACACAGTACAGTACTTTTAAATACAGAGCACATCTGAAGTGAAAATTAGCTACAAAACAAAGCTTGACTGAAATCTGCATAGCTGAAAAGTAACATCAAAAAACTGTGGAGATTCAAGTGTTAGCAAGAGCCATAATTAAGACTTAAATATAATTGGAGATACCTGTAGTGTAGTTTTCCCCGTACGAGGGCCAGGGAGGTGAAATCTCCTCGACCATGTTCATTCTCTCCACAGTACATCAGCAATCCATCCTCAGCCTCTGCCTGTGAGGTCAAAGCAGTGATTCATAAGCGTCCGGTCTCAAACGCTTCAAAGTCTGCCTATATGTGTGATTATACCTTAAACTCCAGGCTGATCTGGAAGCTCTGGTAAGAGTTTTTAAGAGGTTCGAACGTCATGTGAGAGTAGCCATAGAACTTCGGGAAATTCACTGTCAGACCTGTAGGACACAGAGCTATGAGGTTACATTTGTTTTTGAAATATTTTTGCATGCACACACCCTCCATACACTGTATTACATTACTTGAGAGTCTATAGAGTCAAACACTGTGACTGAAGGTCATGGAAAATTATTTCTTTCAGTCTGTTTGGACAAGCTTTCTGGCTCTGCAGCTTCTTCTGTGACAGAGTTGGGGTTACAGAGCGTTTCATCTCTTGGGCACAAATCCCATAGTTCATTACTGCCATGTTGATGTAGTCACATCCACAAGTGCTAGAACATGACCCTTCGACCAAACCATAATTAAACCAAAACTGAAGTTTTGTGGCTTTTAGTCCATGTTTATGAGCTTTGAGGTCACCTACAAAAGTACTGTTCAAAAGTTTGGGGTCGGTAATATTGTGAAATATTATTCAAATTTAAACTTTAAATTTAGACTTTTTTATTTAAATATAGTGTAAAATGTAATTTATTCCTGTGATGTAAAGTTGAATTTTCAGTGTCATGATCCTTCAAAAATCATTTCTTATTATTATCATTATTGAAAACAGTTGCTGCTTAATATTTTTGTGCACAAATCCTTTTTTTCTTCATTATTCTTTGATAAATAGAAAGTCATGGGAACTAATTGTTTATATGTGGCCGCGATATACATATTTTTTTCGTTTTGCATGGGCTCTGCGGTGTAAGTTTGGAAAAAATGGAAAGCATAAGTGCTCCCCCTAGAGGCTGAAGGAATATGTGTTATATCTATATCTATATGCCATGTGTAGTCTACTAAAGGCTTTTATTACCCAAACTACTGTTGTTGTTTTTGACACTCAAAATGAGTTCAGCTCACTAGAAAAGTGAGGTTTCAAGAAATTGCAATTTTCAGCAAAACTCATATGTATTGCATTTAAACATATTGAAACTGATATGCAATACTGTGAGAGATGTAGAACAATAAAGCAATATCTTGTCTGTAGAGTCAACTTGGTTTAAGAATGTTATTGTACTCGCTCTGAAAAGGTTAGACAGAAAGAGAAATGCCAGGGGAATATACAGCAGCACATGCAAACCTCCATTCTCAAAGATTACACACTCCCAAGAGACCTCAGAGAAGACGAGAGAGAGACAGATGGAGGAAAAAATGAAATGACAAAGGAAGACAAATTCTTCAAGCATCTGAGAGAGCGTATAGTAGATTTCTAAGGTTTTAGATCTTATTTAATCGAACTAAACTTAAAAAACATCAGGTTGTGTCGTGTCCAAAGAAAAGAGATGAGTCTAAGCCTATTGCATCATGAAAATCCTCCAGAACATCAATGATTCATTATAAATGATAATCTTCTTTAATTTTTTTTTTGAATACCACACATTAAATATACTTATATATACTACAAAATAGGTATGAAATCACATCTGTCTCTTTAAAAATCAGAACAGTCACAGTTCACACTTTATTTTAGCCAGTCAGCAAACCAGCCAATCAGAAACACTCTCTGCATGGTTATTTTGCATGTTTAGGTTTGCAAACATGTCCTTTGAGGGCAGGGTTTTAGCTTTTTAGTGGTCTAATTTAGTAACATCATTTAATAACTAAGAGATACCTCCGCTTTGCGCCGGGCGGTTCTTTGCCTCAATGTCGTGCATTAAAATAATTTAATGCACAGCTAGCCATGGATTATCCCGCTTATACCATGGTCATTTGCCAGCATTGACAACTTAAAGGGATAGTTCACCCAAAAATGAAAATTCTGTCATCATTTACCTACCCTCGAGTTGTTTCAAAACTTTATGAATTTCTTGAACACAAAAGAAGATATTTTGAAGAATACGGATAACCAAACATTTGACGGTCCCATTGACTTTCATTAGTCAATGGGGTCCATCAACTGTTTGGTTACCGACATTCTTCAAAATATCTTCTCAAAATATTTTTGTGTGATCTATCCCTTTAAGTCTGGTGGAAGCAAGCAAAATGGTAAAATCACTTAAAGCACAATTTTTGTGTTGCGAAGCAGTGAAATTGCATTGGTAATCTAACAAAATTATATATTAAACATCAAATATGTAGTGATTAACATCACACAGCACATTCACTCTTAGACAGAACTAACTAACCTTCTGAGCAGAGGTCTCCCTGGCGGCCGAGGTTACAGTGACATCGAGAGCCGCCAGTATCGTAATCATTGATGCAGAAGCTGTCAGGAGGGCAGACCGTCTCGTCACATGGTACATCGTAGATTCGGGGTCTTTCCCCTTTCCATGGTGTCAATGATGGACTGGGAGATGGCACAGTAGGAGAAAGTGTGGTAGGAGCGGCGCCTGTCAGTACAGTAGGCGTGGTGGTTGTCCTGGAGGTGGAGCTGGCGACCGTTGTCATGGTTATAGGTGTTGTTGATGTGATATTTCGGGAAGCAGGTGTACGCATCCTAAAAATAACATTTCCGTTACCGGGAGTCCCGATGCGGGAGCGTAGCTGAGACCGTCTGCCGCTTTTCTTACTACTAGGAAACTTTATCTGCAAAAAACACATAGATGAATATCAGAAAGATCAAATAACAGCAATTCTGAGTGACAAGATGTTGTGTATTGTGTATACAGTATTTATAGAAAAAAATTATTAAGTTTTGCCTCTTCCAATGTGTTTTAGGCTTCTTTAAAAACACAAAAGATCACTCACCTCCTCAATGAAAACGTCATAATCGGAGTCATCGGTTTCAAACCCGTCCTCATCTTTACTCTCAGAGTTTGAGATGTAGATGTCATAGTCTCCACTGCCTACATCCACTGAACCTGTTTTTAAAGCAGGGTATCGTATACTTCTGTCATATGACCTCATAAATACAGTAAGCAGGGAAAAAAAAATCATGATTTCATGCACAGAACACTTCTGACTTTCAGATTCAGAAACCATGTTAGAAAGTTTCTAAGGCTTGTTCATGCTGCACACAATAGAGCAACAGTCGGGTTCCAGACGTAAAAACTCCATTTATTTACTCCACAGGGAAATTGATTTTGAACAATACCTTTTAAACCTTTAAAGACAGGCCTACTGTGAGACACAAGGTTATTAATACATGGTATTTGCTTCAGCCGTCAGCCTGAGTTATTTCAGCTTATTTTTAAAATAATCGTATTTAGAGGGATAGTTCACTCAAAAATGAAAATGTGATGTTTATCTGCTTATCCCCAGGGCATCCAAGATGTAGGTGACTTTTTTTCTTCAGTAGAACACAAATGATGATTTTAACTCCAACCGTTGCGGTCTGTCAGTCGTATAATGCATGGCAATGATAACAAAATCAATGAGAGTAAAAAAAACATGCACAGACAAATCCAAATTAAACCCTGCGGCTCCCGACGACACATTGATGTCCTAAGACACGAAACGATCGGTTTGTGCGAGAAACCGAACAGTATTTATATCATTTTTTACCTCTAATACACCACTATGTCCAACTGCCTTGAGCATGCGGACGGCATCCAGTGCTTACACACTTTTTATATGTGCAAATTATATGTGTACGCACTCTGGCGTAGTTTATGCAAGCGCCGGAAGTGATCTCTCACGCGTATACGTCACTCATTGTTTACACAGTGCACAAACGTTGTAGGTACGACGGCTACGCAAAATGGTACTTACTTGCGCTTATCTGTATTGTTCAAACCAACTTAAAACTGAAAAATTACGTTCGATCGTGCGAACTCATTCGGGAGTGGTGACTTTCCACGTACTCCCAACTTCTGAGCCTGCTCGCCTGAAGTTATGGTTGATTGCAATTCGGCTGGATATCAACACACCCATTAACGTACTGAAGTTGTTGAGGGTCTGCAGCGATCATTTTTCCCCTGATGATTTTACATACCCAGGAGAGGATCACGTACGATTTAAACCATCAGCTGTGCCTATAGTTTTTCCACATCCAACTGAGGTATGTGAACAAGATCTTGGTATGTGTCTTTTTTATTTGTAAAGCTGCCCTTATGAAAAGTTTTGATGTAATAAAACCATGTTCTTTAGTGGTTTACTTCCATTTGTATACTACAGGCACCATGTTTAAACTACGCCAGAGCGCGTACACACCTCACGCACCGGATGCCGTGCGCACGCTCAAGGCAGTTGGACATAGTGGTGTATTAGAGGTAAAAAACGATATAAAGACTGTTCGGTTTCGTGTCTTAGGACATCAATGTGTCGTCACAAGCAGCAGGGTTTAATTTGGATTTGTCTGTGCATGTTTTTTTTACTCTCATAGATTTTGTTACCATTGACATGCATTATACGACTGACAGACTGCAACAGTTGGAGTTAAAAATCATAATTTGTGTTCTACTGAAGAAACAAAATCACCTACATCTTGGATGCCCTGGGGGTAAGCAGATAAACATAAAATATTCATTTTTGGGTGAACTATCCCTTTAACAGCAGAATTCCTAGTGAAAAACTACATTTCCCATGATGCTGTACATGAATTACACCAGAGAGTTGAAAAAAGCAACATGCACCAAAATAGCTTTAGCTCCGCCCACTCCCATGAAGCACTGCGAATGACGTAATCGAGTCAATCTTTCTACTCTCTCAAAATACTTAAATATATGTATATATATATGCATATTTTGCAATAAACTTAAGATATATTGTTTTATATATATAATTAACAATTGTACCCCAATTCAAATGCAGGAATTTAATTATAATTTAAAAGCCATGCTCAATTCAGTACATGTGATGTGGTCAAGGTGCTCTTGATCCAGTTGTTTTTGAGTGAAGTCGACGCCAACCAAACTATGAAAATGCTTCCTTGAAACTGTGTAGCTGAATGAGTTTGTGTGATCTGATGTGATTGGACTGTAAACGTGTGTTTGTTGGGGGGGGCTATGTTCTTAATCTGTCTGCTGGAGGGTTGGGGGCGGGTAACTAGCTGTAAGCTTCCTCCCAGTGTGATTGTGTGACAGAGGAGGGTCTTCCTCAAAGTGAGCAGGCTTTAAGATGCTTAATTTAATTAGTCTGGTCTCTCCAGCCAGCATGCACACACAAAAACCCTCCTTAAATCTGCGAGGAGCATCCAAACTCTTATTATTACAATATAAAATACATGCAAACCACACATAAGTAGTCATTTAGACCCTTTTATCCAAAGTAACATACTGTACACATATTATATGGACAAATCAAGGGCACAATGGTTATAGTGCGAACCCGCAACCTTACAGAAACCAGACCTGAGGGTCTCCTAAGGTCATGTCCTGTACTGTAACTTACCGAGTGTGCGCACGGGGTTGTTAATGGCACTGGGAGGGCTGATCCCATGTGCATTCACGGCTCTGATGACAAACTGGTACTCCGTATCAGGCATCAGACCCTTGAGCACCATAGAGTTCGACTCTACTGGCTCTCTGATGTACGTCCACTCGGTGTCCATCTCTGGCCTGCAACACACATACATACAAACACATCACATTTACTTACAGCTTGTGCCAGCGCAAACCCTCTTTTGGTGTTAAAAAAAATGCAGTGAAAAAATGGCACTGAAAAGGCGTGGATAGGGTTATTTTTGCAGCTGATCTTATTGCATATGCATTTGTAGGAGTTTCCCTTTCAGTTGCATAATTTATGGGAGAAGAGTATTTAAATGAATCATGCAAGGTGATTTACTAAGGTTTGCACTAGTCAATTTACTGGTATTTGCACCATTATTTACCGCCCCCCAAAAAAGCATGTCTTAAATCAGACGCTAATTTGCGCTGCTCTTTGTAGATTGTGTTGGTCATTATGTAAATGATCCGTCTGCGTCTGTTTTCTGTAATGTGCACATCGTCAGTAAATCACCCGCAGAACTTTCCACTCCATCTGCGCTTTTATGGGACTGCGCTCTCATGCTAATTTGCCCTGTTCGCCCAGAGGCAAATTTTACATCTTTCTCTCTTCTGACCAATGTAATCAATCAATCTCTCAATGTTTTTTTCCTCTTTTGGAACGTAATAGAAACACTATCATGGATTTGTTTCAGTTGGTATTGAGATAAATGGGAAAGCAAAAATTATATTTGTTGTAGTTTCCGTTCACCACTATAGAAGTTTACCAAACCATGACAACTTCCGCTTCTGTTACATTGCCCAGATTATGTGAAAGGTTGTTAATCTGAGAAGCAGACAGTCTCTGGATGGGGGGTGGGGAAGGAGGGGGGGTCATAATCTGCTGGACGCCACAATCATGTTGCATAATTATCAATGAGTATTACAAACATGCTGATTTCACACCCAAATGCACATGCATGGACTTACAGCAGGATACAATGAAAACGTCTGGACACTCTCCACTGAATTTATTTAATAGTATATAGTATTACAGTTTATTCATGATCTTGCAAATAAATATGTACATATAATGCATTAAATTACTTTTTATTTAATTTGAAATTTGTTCATAAATATAATAAATATGAATCATGTCAACAAATGTATGAACTTCTTTACAAAGCTGCTATTTTAATTTAAGAAAAAAAAAGAGAGAAAAAGAAGAAAACAAGTATTTGATTTTTTTTAATGACCAGAGCTGGAATCTAGATACAGAAGAAGCTCAAATACAAGAGAGGTTTCATTTTTTCAACATTTTGGTCACTATAATTCAATTTGTGGTATTTCNATATAATATAATAATAAATATGAATCATGTCAACAAATGTATGAACTTCTTTACAAAGCTGCTATTTTAATTTAAGAAAAAAAAAAGAGAGCGAAAAAGAAGAAAACAAGTATTTGAGTTTTTTTAATGACCAGAGCTGGAATCTAGATACAGAAGAAGCTCAAATACAAGAGAGGTTTCATTTTTTCAACATTTTGGTCACTATAATTCAATTTGTGGTATTTCATGGTTTTTATGACTTTTTCATCATTTTAAAATGTAATAATAAAGAATGAGGAACACCGCTCAGTCAGTCATTTATCAAGAGCTCATGCACACATAACAGCAGGCCGTTGTGTCCTGCGGGTCGGTGGTTTGATGTGTGTGGTCATGCAGACTGTGCTGAACTGGCCTGAATGGGTTAGTTGTGTTCTAGAACAGTAACTACCACAGAAATGCATTAGTTGCATGAGTCATCTGGACATAGTAAGGCCTGACAGGGTAAAGATCACACGCACAAACATCAGTCAGTCTTGTTTTAATAAAGGCCAACAAACACACAGAGAGACTTTCAGGAAATGCATTCTTTAAAAGAAAACTAGTCCCTGAAGTCGACTGAAAATGTTTTTCACATGAAAAAGCTGCTATTGTACAAATCTTGAGCTTTTTCTGTTTCTATCTCTATCTGCCTGTCTATCCAACCATCTATCCAACTATCTATCCAACTATCTATCTATCTATCCATCCATCTATCTATCATCCATGTATCTATCCAACTATCTATCCAACTATCTATCCATCCATCCATCTATCTATCTATCTATCTATCTATCTATCATCCATGTATCTATCTATCATCCATGTATCTATCCAACCATCTATCCAACTATCTATACAACTATCTATCTATCCATCCATCTATCATCTATCTATCATCCATGTATCTATCCAACTATCTATCCATCCATCCATCTATTCATCTATCTATCTATCTATCTATCTATCTATCTATCTATCTATCTATCTGTCTATCTATCATCCATGAATCTATCCAACCATCTATCCAACTATCTATCCATCCATCCATCTATCCATCCATCTATCATCTATCTATCTATCTATCTATCTATCTATCTATCTATCTATCTATCTATCTATCTATTTATCTATCTGTCTATCTATCATCCATGTATCTATCCAACCATCTATCCAACTATCTATCCATCCATCCATCTATCCATCCATCTATCATCTATCTATCTATCTATCTATCTATCATCCATGTATCTATCCAACTATCTATCCATCTATCCATCTATCTATCTGTCTATCTATCATCCATGTATCTATCCAACCATCTATCCAACTATCTATCCATCCATCCATCTATCCATCCATCTATCATCTATCTATCTATCTATCTATCTATCTATCTATCTATCTATCTATCTATCTATCTATCTATCTATCTATCATCCATCTATCCATCTATCCATCCAACCAACCATCCATCCATCCATCGTCTGTCCATCCACCCATTCATCCGTATGTCCGTCCATCCATCTATCCAACTGTCCATCCATCTGTCCGTCCATCCATCCATCCGTCCATCCGTCCAACCGACCATCTATCCATCCATCTATCCAACTGTCCATCCATCTATCCATCCATCCATCTATCCAACTGTCCATCCGTATGTCCGTCCGTCCATCCATCCATCCATCCATCTGTATGTCCATCCATCCATCCATTCATCCTTATATCCGTCCGTCCGTCCATCCATCCATCCATCCATCCATCCATCCATCTCTCCAACTATCTATCTCTCCATCCATCCATCCATCTATCTTTCTATCTATCTATCTATCTATCCATCCATCTATGAACAATTACCTGATATAAGCCACCAGGAAGTACAGCACAGGTGCACTTCCTTCACTTTCTTCATGTTGCCATGACAACGCCAGTTCTGTGTCTGACACGGCGACCACATTAGGTTGGGTAGGAGGTGTAGGAGGCATGCACTTTTCTACAATATAAGAGAAATACATCATGCAAGTTGATTAATTCTGTTAGTTAAAAGCATAGTAATGCTGATCAAAATGTATGTTTTGTGATTTGTCTGCTCACCATGAGAGCCAGTGCTGATGTCCCGGGGCATGCTGGGTCTGCCCTCCCCTGCCCAGCCGTACGCCCCCACACTAATGCGGTACTGCGTGGCCACCTTCAGGTTCCCGATCACCACATCCTAACAGACACACGGGAACAGCTTGCCATGCAAGACAGCACCATATGGCATTAACAGAGAATCAGATATTGAACATCTACTCACAAAGCTCGCCTGGCCATCAAACTGCCCCTGTAAGACAAAAATAATGTTCACTTACCGTTCACTTCAACTGTGCTATATTGAAGCCTCACAATCACTATGAATGATTACTACAAATAACAATAAATGATTATATTTTACCATAAACAAAAATATAATTATATAATCATTTATTATTATCTGTATTTAGTAGTATTATACTGAACAATAAAGAGGTTGGACATACAGTTGTGAGCATTTCTAAACTCAGTGGGACTTCCAGGACAACAGCATTGCTGGTTGGACGATTATTCCTCATCTCCGTGTAAAACACCTGGTCAATAAAAACAGATAAATATTACCATGAATATTTTCATGTGGAACCCATCACTCTCAAATCATTCATGTAGTGACATATATTCAGCACCAGTGTAGAAATCTAAAGAATAAGAGAGCCTTCAATAGGGCTTGTAAGTACGATCTGGCATCAGACAGAAACCTGACAGGTTTGGCTAGACTTTATCCCATAAGCAAGCATAACAACATTAACATTAGTTAACACAGAGACTCTAACAGCAACCAGAGATGAGGACACCTCCAACTGTCTCTACAAATAGGATAAAAGAGCAAAGATCTAAGCGCTTCACTTCTTCACAAAAGAAGTAAAGTCTTCTGTCTGTAATTAAAGGAGGACATTACTAGTGGCACCAAATGGATCTGCAGTATGATGATGGCAGATGGTGCACTCATAATATATATGAATGGGAGAAAATCACTCAATATGGTGGCTTTGGTCCCACCTTCACAAAGTTTTTTACTAAAGAATTTGTAATCAACTTCCAGCCAGGGTTATTATAAAGAATTAACTCAAATTAAAACCATACAAAAATGCTGCATGCCAATTCGCATACTAGCCGTCCTAAATAGTGACTCAAATTGTAGTATGTTGAAATGAGCATCCCAAAGGTACCCTGTTTCTTGTTAGAATTCAAAGTGCAGATCCGTGCACACTCTAACGGTTGATTGTGTGTAGGATGAGGATTCGATCAGAACTACAAACACGAATAAAAACTGTTAAAAAGCTACAAACATATGGTGGATGTGTGAGACAGAAATGTTAAGTAAAGAGGTTTATGCTGCATACACGCCATGTCGTAATTACCGTAGTCTCCAGATTACAACACGTGACATTCTATTCGGAGCTGTTCGCTTCCTTGGACTGGGAATTACGTGTTTCTATGGCACCACTATCAATGCCTATATGAATCTGCAGTGGTCACGTGGTACAAGTAGGAGCTCTCAAACAATTCCCATCTTACAAGCTGTAATTACGAGCTCTATGAGGACGTAAATGCATTTTACAAGTTGAAATCACGTAATTGCGGTAATTACGACATGCCGTGTGCGCACCTTTAGATAAAGGGTTTTGAGTAATTCATAATCGGTATCTCACCTGACGAAAAGATATTTATTCAATGTCATTCGCATTATATTTCATCTGAAACAACATTGCGAACTAAAGATACTCTCAGATATGGTATGAAAATGTAATTAAAAGATGCAATTATGATGAGTATGTCCCAAAGCTCGCCTACTACACACTCAAAAGTATGTACCTTTTCTTCACAAAAACAGTTCATACTTTTAGGGCATAGTATAAGTGGCGAATTGTGACAGCAAAAAAAAAAATTTAATATAAAGAAAAATTAAAATAGTATCTCAGTGATATTAAAATAACCCTGATACCAGCACCATATCAGTGGAAACAGGGTTGGTCTGATTAAATAAGTGAGCAGCTGACAGTGTCTCTGTTATTCAGTTAACACTGACATACAGTATGATGAACAATCAATATGTTATGCAATCAGCATGAACAGAGGGCTTATATTTTGAAAAGCACCAATTTAAAAGTTACAAAACAACTTTTTATAAAATGTTTAAGCACAGTATTACAATTTAAAGATGGAAGGATGTGTACCTTGTATCCAGTGATAGTGCTGACGTGCCTGCGGGGCATTTTCCACCGGACACTGAATGCAGTGCAGTTCACCGTCTCCAGCTGAATGTCCAGCGGTGGACTCAACCTCTCTGAGAGGAACAACAGATCAAATCACAAATACTATCATATAAATACTACTTTATCGTTCATCAGTTCATTCATACCTATCGAAATTAAACTAAACAATATTAGACAAAAGAAAGATCTTGCAGATGCTCACCTTAGCAAACAGCGCTAATTAATTAATGTAACTCATGTAATTGAGTTCATTGATATTGATGAGAAAGGTCGTAACAAGACAAAAACGGAAAACGGAAGCATATATACAAAATTTTAGATGCATTACAGATGAGGTCATTCCTAAATCTCTCGCTCAGAGTAAAAAGTTGATGTCTAACAGCGCTGATGCACAACTGAGTGTGTGTGTGTGTGTGTGTCGCTGCAACTGGTGACAGAAAGACAACACCACAATCGTCCTGATGGCTAGTGAAACATGGAGCCACTGCCTCTGAAAGTTCAAGGATTAAAGGGATAGTTCACCCAAAAATGAACATTTTTGTCATCGTTTACTCCCCCTCATGTTGTTCCAAACCTGTATGCGCTTCTTTCTTCTGCTGAACACAAAAGAAGATATTTTGAAGAATGTCAGTAACCAAACAGTTGATGAACTCCATTGACTTCCGTAGTATATGAGTAAATGATGACAGAATTTTCATTTTTGGGTGAACTATCGCTTTAAACTTGCTTTAGTTTTTGTTTTCACCTACCAGCACAGATATAGGAATATTGCATTTCTTGTTTCTACATTCTAAAAAATTATTTTCAAAGTTGTGAATAAAACAAATATTACTGAAGTACATTTTACAAGAAAATATTATTTCAGTTTTTCTACTTTTACAGTTTTCCTAAAATTTCACATGTAATTCAACATCATTTTACTTGCTGTTTCCTTGTAATTAATTGAGACATTTACTAGCATCTCTGCATGAACATTTAACTCAAAGCCTTTATATATAATGCATTATAAAAGTATTTTAATGCATTAATTATGCCTATGCTTGTAATGCACCATACAATGCATTGTAAGGTCTCATGAATAATTGTAACACAGTTATAATACATTATAAATAATAATTCTTTAGAATGTTACACCTTTAGAATGCATTAAAAACACGTCAAATCAATTTCAGAATCTGCAAATATTATAATGCGTTTTAACTTTGCTTACAATTATTTAATTATAATACCTTTATAATGCATCATACATAAAAGCTTTAAGTAAAGTGTTAACAAAATTGTTTCTGCTAAACCCAATGTTTTTCGGTGTATCCTGTGAACCCATCATCATCTCATCCGGACACATTCATGGAGCTCGCAGTGGTTTCGCAGAAAAACATTAAAGCCGCATTTATTCCAAACGCATCACTCTCTCCTTTCAGATCATTTACAAGATATTGCTTTCCCTCAAAATAAACACACATCAAGACATTGAACTTAAAAGGTTTGTATAGTCATTAGAGAAATCAAGTAATTTGATGTAGTATGACTAATACACTCTTTGATGATACATGTGATCTTGGCAGGGGCGTAGCACCAAATTTTGGGCCCTGGGTACAAACCATCTTGCTGGGCCCCCGTACTGGGGTATTGCATTTTTATCATAAAAACACTTAAAATGTAAACAAAATAAGCCACACTCTGATTAATATATTTTTGTTTTATTGTCAAAAGTACTACTACTTACTGACAGTGGTGGATGGTGCAAAAAAATTTTGGGGGGGGGCACAAAAAAAAACTTTATAAATTCAGGAATGAATAGGCTAATTGTTAAAAAAAACATTTAACAAGTTATATAATAATGTATCTTTACTGCTTATCTAAAAGATGGAAAATTCAGTATTTAAAGCATGCCATAGGGTTGGGATCTAAAAAAAAAATCTGTATTTAATAAAAAAAAATTTATTTCATATCCTGCCCAATATTGGCCTAGAAACAATGATATAGCCTTCATATTGAAGGCTATAAAAACAAGATATGCTATATTATGTGCAAAAAAGGGGTCAAATCACATTAGGCCTAGGCTATATTCTAAAATTATATTCTAATATTCTAAAACGAAATGTTTTTAAAGCAGAAGTTAAATGCACTAAACTAAAAATGAAAATAAATAAAAACAAAAGAACAGACTAATTATTATTATTATTATTTTGATTACCCTACAACAGTCACTTTACACAGTTACTGCTATCGTACAAATACACTTAGTTGTAGGTTCGAAATTCCACATATGGCATAATTATTATGTTCGCCAAAAAAAAAAAAAAAATCAACAAATGTTTTTAGCAAAATGTATTTTGCTCAGATTGAACTCCGTCTGTTTGGCGCGCGTGCGCGTGGCGGCGCTCGTTCACGGAAGTTTGTGCTTGCTGAAGGCTCGTCCACGCCTGACTGCAAAATGGAAATATTTTCACGACTTTCTAACATTTACAGATGGAGAATATGTCTGTGAAATGTAAGTTATGCACTGACGAAATTATTGGATGTCACTTCAGCTTAAAAAAAATTATTAATAGAGTATGTTTTTTCCACCAATTGCTGCACAAGTTAAGGTTACGTATGATGACGAAGGCACGTTAGTGCGAGCCCTCCCGGAACCCATAGAGAATGCGTTGCAGTGCCTGCAGTTCGAAAAAAAAGCTTTTTGAATGGAAGTCTATGGGAGCACTAGGGGCAAATCTCCGCCAGACTGAAATCGCCCAAAAAGAGGCGGTGCTCCACAGAGCGTGACTCCTAGTTCATATCACGGCTAACTCCAGCTCCTGTCTCATTAACTGATTCACCACAGGTCCGCAGCAGAAGCACCAGACCTGCGGGTCGTACCATTTACATTGATTCGAGAGGGGTGGTGGGGCCCTGCACAGCATGAAAATGACTTTTTTTATACCAAACCAGTGCCTAACTACAAGTTTAGTTTTGCACAGGAACTTTTTTATTTGTACATAAATGCTATACAAATGTTAGTGCATGTATATGTATGTATAGAAAACTGACTTCTAAGGGCCCCCCCCCTGCCTCGGGCCCTGGGTACTCGGTACCCTTTACCCCCCCAGTCCGACGCCCCTGGATCTTGGCTCTGATATATCTGTTATGATATGTGGCTCAATTAAAATGCTGCTTTCTGAAAATAAACCGCTAAATCGAGACTAATCTAAAAACATACAAACCAAACATGTTACTGGAGCACAATACAATCAAAACATAATGCACTGTAAGTGCTGTACATGTAGTGAAATGAATGTGAAATAGCAATCTCAAATACACAGAGCCATAACAGATGAAACGGACCAACTTATGGAAAGCAATTTGGGAAGGATGTCACATAATGAGCCATTCACGAGTGAACGATTGTTATTGAAGTTCCATGTTGTGTAATTTAGAAGAACATAAAAGGTCAAAAGCAACTG
>RJVU01007700.1:249160-268212 GCA_003731715.1 Anabarilius grahami | reverse complement strand
TTGCAGTCTTTATTTTTAAAGCATTCTAAGAAACATTTCTGACCTAATACATAAAACTCTCTTCATCTGCTCAGGTTTAAATTAAAGGATAAATTAACATCTACTCAATCAAATCTTAGTTCAGATGTAAAATGTTTAGTTTTCACTGCACTGTNAATTAACATCTACTCAATCAAATCTTAGTTCAGATGTAACATTTTTAGTTTTCACTGCACTGTAGACTATTGACCGCTAGAGGGAGTGTTTGTCATTTAAATGAGCGCTGAAGCTCTGAACTCAAGCTGGAAAGTGGAAATCCAATTATCAACAGGTTATTGTTAGCTATTAATATATTTGTTGTCAAACAAATTACAGCAAATAACAGTGCATTTGAATTCTTATATAGCTACTTAATTGTGGATAGAGGTATCTCTTTAGCACGAAATTCTTGTAAAAGGAACCAACAGATGGGCTAAATTAAATATAAATAATAAAAATTCATATGAGAGAACGACAATTAAATTAGCCTAAATTTCATCATAGAGCTACTGCATATTCATCTTTAGCGATCTTTCCATTCCACCACGTTTAAATAATATCCAGGAGGCTGTTTGCTTTGTTCATGAGGTCATTCCGCGTGTTTTGATCGCGCGCACTGTTCACGCGCATATCACAGCTGGCGCGCGAATGAACTGGACTCAGACTGAACCTGAACAATTAAATCATCAATACAATTAAAGATTATAGAAGTGGATGCATAGCAACAATAATATATTTTGGATCATATTTTGGCGTCTTAAACCGTCATGAACAGGCGATGATTCCTGACAGCAGAAGAACATGAGAGTCAGATGAAAGGAAATATAATATGTGCGGTTTTTATTTTATAAATGTTTTCGGAAAGCACCTTTGGCTCTGTGATCATCAGTGCTGATGGCCGGACACACAGAGCTGAGCTCGGGTGAGTTATCAAACATCTTTTTCACTGTTTTTACAGCATCATTGATCATCACTTTTGATAATAAAAAAAGGCTTTTTTTAGTTTTAAAGTTTTATTTTAAATTGTATTGGGGCTACTATTTATGCTACTTATAATGCTAAATTAAGTTAGATGGTTATATTAATAATTAATAATAATAATAGTAACTAGTGGCCAGTTGTATTTAAAAAAAATAATATAAATAGTCTTGGGGCTATATAGTGATAATAATAATAATAATAGTGCTTTATTAAGTTAAACTGTTATTATTATAACAAACATAACTTAGAAAGTGCCCTTGTGGGTATTTTTAATTACTTTAATTTGTTTTATAATAAAAACGATATATTAAAGTTATACATTTATGATTATTATTGTCAGCATTAATTATAACAAATTTAATTTACAAAGTGCCTTTTTCATATAGTGGCTAGTTGTGGGTATATTTTAAAAAGTGTTTTGGCTAATAAAATAATATTAACATAATAGGCCTACTATAAGTAAAATATTTATTATTATTATTATTATAAGGAATATAATTCATAAAGTGCCTTTTTCAGAGTAGCTCAAAGTGCTAGCCAGAGAAATTAAGTAAATAAATAAAAACAGCTGTAACTGCAAAAAAAAAAAAAAAGCAATATATCGGTTTTAAAGGCACAATATGTAAGATTTTTAGATTATTGACTTATTGTTGACTTGTGTACTTACATTATCCCAGATGTTTCCAAGAATGTTTAAATCCAGAGAAATAAGCAATTTTAACCAGGACATGGACCGTGCCCGTGCGTTGCCTATCAGTGACATCATACCCGTGTTATCCTCAATTTCCGGTTTTATTTTGTAGAAACCATGGAAACACTAAACGCTTTAATATATTATGTGTTTTATTAGACAGGTGAGCAACTGTTTGGATACATTCATTAACAGAATACTAATCATGTTATATAGCTCAATACAGTAAGTCTTATTGTTTAAATCTCTTGATTCACGAGTACCATGTTTTACCATGACTAATATCAATCTAGCTTACTGCAGTGTGCAACAAGTGTCATAGCAGCCGCCGAGCGAACACAGAGTAACATTATAACAACTTTTAACACTCAAATGTATCTAATATGATAAAACAGCGCTGTGTTATCCCACATACGCATGACCGGAAGAAGCGGAAGCGCTCGTCTGTGGCAAAATAAAAGCTCCACTGCTCTCGAGATGTGTGTCGCGCTTGTCTCTCATTAGCAATCGCTCCAGCGGTTTCATTCTGCTTCAACGGTTTTCAACCACACCCTGCTTCATACTACAGTAATGTTAAAGGTGCCCTAGATTCAAAAATTTAATTTACCTCGGCATAGTTGAATAACAAGAGTTCAGTATATGGAAAAGACATACACTGAGTTTCAAACTCCATTGTTTCCTCCTCCTTATATAAAACTCATTTGTTTAAAAGACCTCAGAAGAACAGGCGAATCTCAACATAACACAGACTGTTACGTAACAGTCGGGATCATTAATATGTACGCCCCCAATATTTGCATATGCCAGCCCATGTTCAAGGCATTACACAAGGGCAGCCAGTATTAACGTCTGGATCTGCACAGCTGAATCATCCGACTAGGTAAGCAAGCAAGGACAATAGCAAAAAATGGCAGATGGAGCAAAAATAACTGACATGATCCATGATAACATGATATTTTTAGTGATATTTGTAAATTGTCTTTCTAAATGTTTCGTTAGCATGTTGCTAATGTACTGTTAAATGTGGTTAAAGTTACCATCGTTTATTACTGTATTCACGGAGACAAAAGCCGTCGCTATTTTCACTTTTAAACACTTGCAGTCTGTATAATTCATAAACACAACTTCATTCTTTATAAATCTCTCCAACAGTGTAGCGTTAGCCGTTAGCCACTGAGCATAGCCTCAAACTCATTCAGAATCAATGTAAACATCAAAATAAACACTGTACTTGCACGATTAGACACGCTGCATGTAGGGCTGGGCGATATATCGCATGCGATTGTCACGTGCATTTCGTCGCATTTGAAAGCAAGTGATGGCGATTTAGCGGTAATCAGGGAACCGGCTTTACTGACGAAATGCGCGTGACAACCGCATGCGATATATCGCCCAGCCCTAGCTGCATGACGAACACTTTGTAAAGATCCATTTTGAGGGTTATATTAGCTGTTTGAACTTTTTTTTATGTTGTTTAAGGCAAGCGCGAGCTCTGTGGGCGTGGAGCACGAGATTTAAAGGGCCACACACCCTGAATCGGCTCATTTCTAATTATGCCCCAAAATAGGCAGTTAAAAAAATGAATAAAAAAAAATCTATGGGGTATTTTGAGCTGAAACTTCACAGACACATTCAGGGGACACCTTAGACTTATATTACACCTTTTAAAAAAAAATTCTAGGGCACCTTTAATAAATCTTTAATATATTAGCTCATTCCAGAGTCCCGTCCGCCGGCTGTAGACGTGAAGACATCACTTCCCATGATTCCGCAAAATCAAGGCATCATAAAGCAATGCCTGTTTTGAATAATGGACCTCTAGAGGCGAAAAATTACATATTGTGCCTTTAACTGATGTATTACTTTAATGTTTTCGATCACTTTTTTAAAAAAGAGGTACAAAGCTGGGCTGTATAAAAGTATGTGATATAAATGTTATAAATTACAATCCAATAAAGGCTGTAGTGTAATGTGATGTCACAACTGTCTGATGAACTTCATGTGTGTGATGTGAGTTTGTGCTGACCTACACAGGCTCTCTGAGCTGAGGAGAGAGTAAGATGAAGATCTGGGGTGTGATGTTGGCATGTGTACTGATGCTGAGCTGCGTGTCGTCCGTCCCGCTGCTTCTACAGGACCCGAACCGAGCCGGACACTCTCCCTATTCACAACCACACGCTCAGTGTTCTCAAAGACTGGACCTGCTGAGAAAGGCAAACCAAAATCTGCCTGATGCTCGTACGATCAAACATCCGCAGCCAAGAAGTCACTCAGGTCAGGAGAAGCTATTTGATTCTTATTATTAAATAAAGAAAAGTCACACGAATACACGCAGGTGTGATAAAGCACATTTCAGGACACACCTGATACTGTTGTGATGGTTAAGTAAAGAAGTTTCAGGTGACCCATTGTACCTGGGTGGGACACTAGACACACACTACTCTAGTTCTATCAGCTTTCAACTCATCTGTGTTTCGAAAACCTGGTACCTGTGGACAAAAGTGCAGTATTGTTGCTCAAAGCGGTCAGAATAATGCAAACTATATCACGTTATGGCTCTTTGATGACTCTACTCGCCCTCTCATAGCTATCAATGGAGGTACCGTGTCACAAAGGCACATCAAAACACTACCGTCTTTACATACTGTCAAAACACAATGCGCAATGCACTTCAAAAGGGTCATATCATTTTTATCGGCCCTTTTTGTCCTCAAGGTCCACTAAGCAAGGGTTTCTCTAGCAAAAGCAATCATGATTTAGTTTTGCATGAACATCTTCTACCCTCTTTGACTCTTAGGGTATGTTTACATGACAATGAAAGTTTTTCTTTTGCGTTGTTTATTGAGTACAGATGACAACCTTATCAAAATAATCCCATTCACACGGATCCGCGAAAATGACTAAAAACGCCGCATTATGCTGTCAGGCCAGTAGATGGCGATGTCACTTTGTAAAGAAACACTACACACCTATAGACGAAACGTGCATGACGTCACCATTTTCACAAATTTGCATTTTTGTAGTTTACATGGAGAGGATTGCGGTAGTTTTCATAAATTTGCTCTTAGGGGGCCTTTAAACGACACCGTTTTCAACTAAAAACTGAAAACTTTTTATGCCTTTTGGCCTTTCATTTACACCGCAACATTTTTTTGGTGGGCCTGAAAATGAAACTTTTGAAAACAGGTTTTAAAGTTTTTGAAAACGATGCTGTAAACTATATGCAAAAAAACAAACGTAAACAAAATGCAAATTTGTGAAAACTGACAAATGCGTATTACGTGGTCAGTCTATAGAACGAAAACGCAGGCCTGAAGTGTCAACTAAACTTTCCACTGCGAAGGCCTCCATCCCTTTCCTTTCCCTATGTATAGATAAAATGTTATCAAAATTATTCCAGTTCGCAACTAATTTTTCTGTATTATGCGGACCAGACAAGTAATTTGGCAAATATCACGACCAAGCTTCTGTGCACATACAGTACAGTCCAAAAGTTTGGAACCACTAAGATTTTTAATGTTTTTAAAAGAAGTTTCGTCTGCTCACCAAGGCTACATTTATTTAATTAAAAATACAGTAAAAAACAGTAATATTGTGAAATATTATTACAATTTAAAATAACTGTGTACTATTTAAATATATTTGACAAAGTAATTTATTCCTGTGATGCAAAGCTGAATTTTCAGCATCGTTACTCCAGTCTTCAGTGTCACATGATCCTTCAGAAATCATTCTAATATGCTGATTTGCTGCTCAATAAACATTTATGATTATTTTCAATGTTGAAAACAGTTGTGTACTTTTTTTTTCAGGATTCCTTGATGAATAGAAAGTTCAAAAGAACAGCATTTATCTGAAATACAAAGCTTCTGTAGCATTATACACTACCGTTCAAAAGTTTGGGGTCAGTAAGAATTTTTATTTTTATTTTTTTGAAAAGAAATTAAAGAAATGAATACTTTTATTCAGCAAGGATGCATTAAATCAATCAAAAGTGGCAGTAAAGACATTTATAATGTTACAAAAGATTAGATTTCAGATAAACACTGTTCTTTTGAACTTTCTATTCATCAAATAATCCTGAAAAAAAATATTGTACACAAATATTTTGTACAATTGTACACATTAAATGTTTCTTGATCAGCATATTAGAATGATTTCTGAAGGATCATGTGACACTGAAGACTGGAGTAACGATGCTGAAAATTCAGCTTTGCATCACAGGAATAAATTACTTTGTGAAATATATTCAAATAGAAAACAGTTATTTTAAATTGTAATAATATTTCACAATATTACTGTTTTTACTGTATTTTTAATTAAATAAATGTAGCCTTGGTGAGCAGACGAAACATTAAAAATCTTAGTGGTTCCAAACTTTTGGACTGTACTGTACACACTCAAACACTCAATGAACGGCAAGAATGCATTAAAGGTATTCGGTTTTCAGTAGGAAAGGTGTCATTTAAGCGGCCTCTAAAGTAATTAATTTTTACAACAGAAGTGATTCAATCAAAAACCAACTTTAGCTCGATAATAATTTTCCTACTGTCACTGTGAAGCTGCTTTGAAACAATATGTATTGTGAAAAGCGCTATATAAATGAAGATGACTTGACTATAGGTGCGTGCATAGACTGTAAAAAAAAAAGATGGATGACGCACCTTCACTCTCTTTTATTGTAGAAAAGTGAAGCTGTCCCAATATGGGACTTTGGGACATTTTGCTGACTTCTTGTAGCCGAGTGTGCGCAGTAGTGAGCGTGAAGTTAAGCCGCAGTATCAAGGCCCCGCCCACACTCCCGCAGAATCGGTTAGTACAGTTTACTGCAGAACGGTGTGAAATAAACAGTTATGGAAATGTAGAAATTAAAGTTAAAGCTCCAATCTCCAGAAAATCCTGAAAAAAGTTCATTGGTGCCTCAGTGACTACTTCGCTCAGAGATGCTGTCAATCATGACGTCACACCCCTGTTTTTATAGCATCAAATAAGTAAAAACAAACTCGTTTAAAAAAACAAAAAACAAAAAAAAAATGAACACTTGAACTTACATCAGCATGATAACTACCTAAAATGACAGAAACCATCTTCAAAAAAAAAAAAAAAAAAAGTATTTGAAGTGTAATTTGATTGTTTAGTTTGTCTCATGTCCCATTACATTGCATGGAGAGGGCGGGGTTTATGAGCCATACTGCATCCAGCCACCTGGGGGCGATTGAAACGTTTTGGCTTCACTTTTCAGGACTTGTGTGGCACACTTGGTGCACAGTGTTTTTTTTTTAAAAACATTTTGACAACATTGTCGTCTGTGCACAAAATATTTCAAAAACGCAAAAATGTAGAAACCTCTTTAGATTTAAACTGGCTCTTTTGCTGCTGTAGCTTTAAGGCTTCTATGTGCATGTGACCTCTGCTCCATTCTTCAATTACAGGGTTATTTTAGTATCATTTATGTACTACATAGTATTTATCAATATTTTAATTTAACTTTTGTATTTTCAGTTTTGATTTAAATTTTATCAAAATTATTTAGTAATTTTGTTGTGCTTGTCAGTTTTATTATTTATCATTTTATATTTCAATTTAGATCTCATTACACATTTTTGCTCAGTTTGGGTCTCTGAATAAAATAGTTTTTTCCTCCTCGAGTATAAGCTCCATATTCTAACTATTTCATACTATATGAACCATAAAAGCCTGATGATGCTCAACAAAAACACAAATGCAATTTTTTTTCGTCTAAAGGTTCAATAGACTGTTCTATTTCAAAAAAACCTTTATTTTTCTATTATTTCAATTGTCAGGCTTTACAGGGTTAAAAAGACGAAGGATTTTTTTATGATATGACCCTTTCAAAGTATGCATTTACACAAAGAGTACGATCTTTCCACATAAAACTACCCTGTTCAGTTTCAGACTGCTCAATTTTTAGCACATTGCTTGAAATCAGATTGATGTGTCTGTAGTGCCAATTTGAGAACATCTCTTTCCTCTGTCATCCAGACAGCTTGCCCACTCCCGACTCAGCCTTCATCCACAGATTCAAGAGATCTCCGAAACGGAGGGGTTTCCTCCGTAGCAAGACGCACAGAAAGAGACCGAGTCATGACGAGAGAGAGAAAGGAAAAGGAAGAGCATGTGCACTAAGACAAGTCCAGCTGAAAGTGTCTGATCTGGGTTTGGGCTACCGGAGTCAGGAGGAGTTGATATTCAGCTACTGCAGCGGCGTGTGTACAAACTCCCTCACAAACTATGACAAAATCCTCACCAGCCTCGCCGGCGGTGAGAAAAACATTCTGCGCAGCTCCCCTCCCACCGCCTGCTGTCGACCAGTCGAATACGATGACGACCTGTCGTTCCTGGATGACAACCTGATATACCACATCATGGAGAGGCACTCGGCACGGAAATGTGGCTGTGTCTAAGCAGCTGTGGGAGACAATGACAACACGGGAAAATCAATAGAAGCAATTTCAGGTTATTACATGTGTGAGCATGACTTGCTTGAGGGAATCATCATGATTGCATTTCTCCGAGAAAGATACAGGATAGGGAACTGCAAGAATGGTGTTGCAGGATGTTATAATACCGTACAGCATTAAAGGAGCCGATAGTGATGCTGGTCTCCTCAACAGGCATTTTAAACGAGACACAGGATATTATGTGTGCGGAGTGTGTTTTCTCATGGTGTCTTTTTGACCTTTAAAGGGATAGTTCACCTAAAAATGAAAATTGTGTCATCATTTACTCACCCTCAAGTGTATGAGTTTCTTTCTTCTGCTGAACACAGTAGAAGATATTTTGAATGTTAGTAACCAAACAGGTGATGGACACCATTGACTTCCATAGTATTTTTTTTTTTCTTCCATTCTTTGGAATTCAATAGGGTCCATGAACTGTCTGGTTACCAACATTCTTCAAAATATCTTCTTTTGTGTTCAGCAGAAGAAATAAATTCATACAGGTTTGGAACAACTTGAAGGGTGAGTAAATGATGACAGAATTTTATTTTTTGGGTGAACTATCACTTTAACCTCCACTAATCATGGGATTAATGAACGAATTTTCTCTGATGCTTATGTTGAATGTTAAAAACAGAACCCAACTGCATGGCTTTAAGAATTCATTTATCCCCATTTATGTATTCCCCCCCAAGTTATTTTTTCATTGTTATTAATTCTGTTTTATAAAAAATTACCAATAAAAAAAAATGTACTCATCTTTACGTTGTTTCTAACCCATAAACTTTTCAGTCACTTGACTGGCGTAGAGTCCTGGAGGGCAAAACATCCATAGAATTGCAGCACTGGACTGTCATTTTCATCTAAAGTGAAGAAAAACAAATACTTGAACAAAATCCAAGTTTAGGGCACCCGTCATCCATATACAGCACCCGCTGCAGTATTTCAATCACTAAAAACAGTGGGATATTCTAAAACACTTAAAGGGTTAGTTCATCCAAAAATGAAAATTCTGTCATCATTCACTCACCCTCATGTCGTTCCACATCTGTAAGACTTTCGTTCATCTTCAGAACACAAATGAAGATATTTTTGATGAAATTTGCAAGCTTTCTATCCCTCCATAGACAGCTACACAACTGGCACTTTGACACTTACAAAAATTCATAAAGAGATCATAAAACTAATCCATATGAATTGAGTGGTTTAGTCCAAATTTTCTGAAGAGACTCGATCGCTTTATATGATGAACAGACTGAATTTAGGCTTAATGAGAATGTCATTTAATATATTAACTTTGTCAAAGTGATCATATCATGAAACAAAATCACATCAATTATGTGACATGCATGTCTTCAAACATTCATGAGGTATTTGTAGTTCATTTATATCATGCAATAAGACTGTAGCATATGCAGTAAGTTTATAACTTGAAAGGGAACACAATAAAGAGCTTGGGTTTGTGGAAGAAAGATGTATAAATAGAGAGTGATGATGGAAATGAAGAAGAAAGAGAATGAAACCAGAGATATGGAGTGTGTTCGTGATCTGATCTTCAGAGCTCACGTTTCGTCCACCACACTCACCTGTGTCATCACACACCACACAGGACTTCATTAATACACCCGCCAACAAGACTCAACCTTGTTAATGCAATTACCTCAACATGACGAACAAAGGCCCAGGTCAAGAGTGACATTAGTAATTAGTCATTAGCGGTTGTAAATCTGTAACGTGAGAACTAGACAGAAAAACAGGAGAGAGAAGGAGAGGGAGGCTGAATATAGAGCATAAATGTGACCCTGGACCACAAAACCAGTCATAAGGGTCAATTTTTTGAAATTGAGATTTATACATCAAGCTGAATAAATAAGCTTTCCATTGATGTATGGTTTGTTAGGATAGGACAATATTTGCTGAGATACAACTATTTGAAAATCAGGAATCTGAGGGTGCAAAAAAAAATCTAAATAATCAAAATAAATATAATATATTTATGGTAGGAAATTTACAAAATATCTTCATGTAACATGATCTTTACTAAATATCCTAATGATTTTTGACATAAAAGAAAAATCAATAATTTTGACCCATACAATGTACAATTGTTGGCTATTGCTACAAATATACCTGTGCGACTTATGGCTGGTTTTGTGGTCCAGGGTCACAAATGTTGGGTTCTGGAAGTAAAAATCCGCTTTGACTGAGAAATAGATTTTTATGATATGAAACCAAAACAGATCTACCATCAGCTCTGAGGTTAAGTGATTATACATGTTTCTGAGATTTACGTTTTAAGATTCGGGGTCAGTAGGATGTTTTTAATGGTTTTAATAGAAGTCTTTACGCTCACCAAGGCAGCATTTATTTGATCAAAAATACAGTAAAAACAGTAATATTGTGAAATATTATTACTATTTAAAAGAAATGTTTTATATTTGAATACATTTTAAATGTAATTTATTCCTGTGCTCAAAGCTGAATTTTCAGCATCATTACTCCAGTCTTCAGTGTCACATGATCCTTCAGAAATCATTCTAATATGATGATTTGCTGCTCAAGAAACATTTCTGATTATTATCAATGTTGAAAACAGTTGTGCTGCTACATATTTTTGTGGAAACTGCGATACATTTTTTTTTCCTCAGGATTTTTTGCTGAACAGAACGTTCAAAAGAACAGTCTTTATTGGAAATAGAAATCACTTGTAATATTTTAAATGTTTTTACTGTCACTTTTCATCAATTTAGTGCATCCTTGCTGAATAAAAGTATTATCACAGTTTCCACAAAAATATTAAGCAGCAAAAAAGTGATGAGAATACTTTTTGTAACAAAATAACGACTTTATTCAACAATATCTAGTGATGGAAGATTTCAAAACACTGCCTCATGAAGCTTTACGAATCTTTTGTTTCGAATCAGTGGTTCAAAGCGTGTATCAAACTGCCAAAGTCACGTGAACCATTGAAATTTCGAAACGTTTCGAAACACGTAAGAAAGCCTCGTTTACTAAAATCACGTGACTTTGGCAGTTTGATACGCGCACCGAACCACTGATTCGAAACAGAAGATTCGTAAATCTTCGAAGCTTCATGAAGCAGTGTTTTGAAATCACCCATCACTAGATATTGTTGAATAAAGTTGTTATTTTGTTACAAAAAGTATTCTCGTCGCTTCATAACATTAAGGTTGAACCACTGTAGTCACATGAACAGTTTTAAATATGTCTTTAGTAGCTTTCTGGGCTTTTGAAAGTGTTAATTATCTTGCTGTCAATGGAGGCCTCACTGAGCCATCGGATTTTATCAAAAATATCTTAATTTGTGTTCCGAAGATGAACGAAGGTCTTACGGGTGTGGAACGACATGAGGGTGAGTAATTAATGACAGAATTTTCATTTTTGGGTGAACTAACCCTTTAAGACTTTCTAAGATTTTCAGAGATGCCAAGGCCACTGCAGTAGTCCTTACAGTCTCGTCTCACTGCCTGTATGTGGTGTGAAAACGTCTCTTACCCATTTCTTCTACACAGCCATTTTTCTATTCAGCTTGAAGCTCAACTGCAGCTAGACTTGACGCTCCAGCCTCTACTTCTTTTACTTATCTGTAATTATAGAGCAGACGCATTTAAAGCTCAGAAGTCAACATCTAAAAGAACGGCCGCAGCATTCAACTGAAGTGATCAAGCAGTCTCATTACAGTGCATTGTGTGTTAACAGAAGACTTGAGCAGTAATAATACATCTCTAGTGTCTGCTTAAGGTATAGAGAGAGATGTAAAGGGTATTCCAAACTCATTTACTCCTCACTTTATATTCATTTAATATGCAATACAGGGAAATGAAACAACAGGTAAGCAGACCAGTGCTGCATACGTTTACTATATTTTAAGAATATGTACTTCATTAGTATATGTTTTGAGTATGTACACCAGTATTAGGACATACAACATCATTAAATCGTCTTAATATGACAGAGCCACCTGTCATACACTGCTTACATTCACATGTAAACATAACCATGTAGCTAACTTCAATATTACTCTGCTCTTACATTTATTTAAAGGTCATATTCGTTTGCACAAGTGGAAAAGAGAACAATCACAAACTCCTCTTCTGTACTGCAAAGGGTAGTAGGAATTATCTGAAAAGCTAGATACAATATTTCATGCGGGCTCCGCATACCATTTCCATACATGTACATCACATCACTACAATTTAGGATGCGCTTGCATACTATTTATGGTACGGACAGTATACAGATTGGGAAAATAAAAAAAAAGGACTTGGTAAGTAATAGAAGTCTAAGAGAAAGCCGCTGTATTTAAGATTGGTAACATGTTTTGGTTTGACAGTATAGAACAATTATAAATTAAATACAGTTTAGGATTATTTGTAATTAATTGAGGATAATTAAATGTTTAAATGATGTATTCTAGATGCATAACCTACATTGATCTATATTTCATGCACATTTATCCTCAACAACAACTCGTCACTTATCTGCTTCTTTCATCAGTTTCAATCACATATTCTCCGTGATGAAGGCTGTAGCCAGTCATAACATGCATTCTTCTCCCAGAATGACGTACAGGGAAATGTTTCCATCGCAGAAAACACCTGTCGTCTTGTTTCCAGCACCTGCTGACAGGTAAAGCAATGTGACGTTCTACAGTAATAAATGAAAATAAGGACAAAAAAGAACTTAGATTAAGGTTTGCATCCATACCTATGTATTCTTTTATATCACATTTTTGGACCAATGAGATTTCACTGGGGGTCATGTTATTTAAATGTGCAAAGTTTCCTTAACTTGGGATACACTGATGAGCCAAAACATTATGACCAGTCACAGGTGAAGAGAACATCGCTGATCATCTCCTAACAAGGCCACATATTAAGGTCTGGGTAGAGTAGATAGTGAGCGAACAATCAGTTCTCGTAATCAGCCTGTTGGATGCAGGAGAAATGGGCAGAAATAAAGATCTGAACGACTTTGACATGGCAAGGCGACTGGCTCAGAGCATCTCTGAAACAGCAAGGCTTGAAATTACCAACAGTGGTTGGAGGGACAAACCACAAACCAGCAACAGGGTTTTGGGCACCCAAGACTCATCAATGCATGAGGACAACGAAGGCTATCCTATTTGGTCCGAGCAATACGGGTCTACTGTGGTACAAGTCACACAAAATTGTTATGGGAGGAATGTGTCAACACTGCAGCTGTGTAGCCGCAGACCAATCTGAGTGCCTATGATGATCCCTGTCCACCGTCGAAAGCGCCTACAATGGGCACATGAGCGTCCAAACTGGATGTTGGAGCAGTGGAAGAAGGTCTGGTCCGATGAGTCCTGTTTTTTACATGACGTAGGCAGCCGTCTACAAGTGCATCCATAATTCCTCCACAACGATGTGAGAGACTGATAAAGGCATATAGATAATTATTTCAAATTATTGCTGCTTAAGGTGGTTCTACAAGCAATTAAATCATAGGGTGTACTTAGTTTGTCACACATGGCTTCTCCATTTTGGCTTTATTTTTGTTAAATAAATAATAATATGTTATGTGGTGGTGTTCATCTGAGGTTATATTTACCACACTTTAAGACCTGCTAAAAACCAGATGATATTTTATCATGTCATGATGCGTAAAACATGCATTTTCAAGGAATCGAACATGTGCATGCTCTACTGTTTGAGCTACAGGAATGAAAACTGGAGCCGTACGGGAGAAGAAGCTTTCCTGTACAAGAGGGCATAAACGAACCAAGCCACATTTGAAAGTAAAAAAGAAGAAAATCATGTAGTATTCAGCATTCAGGCTTTCCAGTCATAGAAAAAACAGAAGATTCAGGGAATTTCTACACTGTATACATTTTTTTTTTTTTAAATCAGTAGGAAAACGGTAAAACTACATTTAATTTTCTGTCAGGACATCATCCGTTAAGTTTACAGACATTTCCTGTAACCCTAAAACACAATACAATGCATAATTCAAAATAAGGGTAAAACACACCTGTAAAAAAATCAATATGGAAAATTCCTTCATATTTACAAAGTAAATACAGCCCTGTTTTTACAGACTCTTGTTTAAGTGTAAATGGTGAAAAGTTTTAGAAATGAACAAAATCGTAATCTTGAAAAACTTTTTTCTATGCACTACAATATCTTAAAGGTTAATATGTTTGTTTAATTCAAATTTTCAAGTCTCATCCAGTTGAAAATGAACTCACAGGCAAGCAGGCTAATAGAATTATGCTTACTACTTCTGCCATGTAAAGATATATATATATATATATGTATAAGCTAGTATGCCGTTTTAAATTCAACAATTTTTTTAACCCAATTTTGTGCAATAAAGTCAATCTTTGACAGTTTGATCAAATGTTGAATCAAGGAAAGAGATATTAACCCTATAAAAAAGGAAGTTTATTGAACAATTAAAATATATACATATTTTTAAACATCTAAAAAGAAGTTTGCATATGTTTTTGTTGAGTATCTATGGCTCATATAGTATGATATAGTGAGAATATGATCATACTCAAACTCGAGGAGAAAAAACACCTCAGTTTTGTTCAGAGGCCCAAACGGAGCAAAAATGTGTTATTCGGTGCAGATGCTGATATTTATATGGACAAAAAAGTAAGATGAAATTTTGATTGTAATGTAAATCAATGAGATCTTTATCACAGTATAGCAAACTACTGACATTAAACACAAATAAATTAGTGCTGTCAAACAATTAATCGCATCCAAAATAAAAGTTTGTTTACATAATGTGTGTACCGTGTATATTTATTATGTATAAATACACATGCATGTATATACTTCACAAAATATATATTTATATATATCAATTATATATAAATATACACGTATACACGTAAATATTTCTTGTATTTATATATACATATACTCAGTACACATTATGTAAACAATCTTTTATTTTGGATGCGATTAATTGTTTGACAGCACTAATATAAATATTAGTTGTCACTTTATATCTCTCAATAAGATGTCTTAGGTAGGGACTACTACAAGCTCCTTCCCGGGTTAGTGACATCACAAACCCCAAAATTTACATAAACCCCGTCCCCGAGAACACGCAACAAAGGGGGTGAGGCCATGATGGGCTGCTTTAGAGAAGAGGAAGAGTTGTTGTAGTAGAGTGTTGATACCATGCCGTCATTTTACGCCAGACTGCTTCACAAACGAGGGTCAATTCAACACTGGATTTGCGCAAAAGATTAACATGACGGCACATGCTAGTCGATGAGATGAATCAACTCCACAGCAACTACAGTCTCTCCATCAGTGTCGACTCCGGTTTGAACAATATAAGTCTGAACACAGTTACTGACAATCCTCATTTTGGCTGCGTGAGATTCTCCAGCTTTGTTGTTGTTGAGCAACCGAAGCATGAGCTGTTAAAGCTCCGCCCTCTTCTGGAAAGGGGGCCGGGAGCAGCAGCTCATTTGCATTTAAAGGGACAGACACAAAATAGAGTCTTTTTGCTCAAACCCAAATAGGGGCAAATTTGACAAGCTATCATAAATGATCTGTGGGGTATTTTCATCTGAAACTTCACAGACACATTCTGGGGACACCAAAGACTTATATAACATCTTGTAAAGGGGGCATTATAGGTCCCCTTTAAATTGAGCAAAATAAGTAAAAAGGGTAACACTTAATTTTAATGTGCCCTTGTTACATCTACTTAGTAATAACAGCAAATTATGATAATTACAAGCAACCATCACCAAAACAAAGATTATTGGAGTGTTTTACAAGAAAATACTATTTCAGTCTTTCAACTCCAACATTTCACATTTAATTAATTGCATTATTTGCTGTTTATGTATTTATTTGTGAAATTTACTAGCAATTTCTAAGCAAGTCCTACACCAATTTGTCTCAGTAATAACATGCTGTTACTTAATATTACCTGTGTAGTTAAAACAAAGACACATTAAAATCAAGTGTGACGATAAAAAGTGCAAATTTCTTATTGAATTCTATAATAGAAAAAAATACTTGGGGCACCTTTACAAGATCCATGAGCAAGTTGTCCGACACACTGGACATGTCTTCCCCGCATAATGTTCTGTCCTCTCTTCAATATACCTGTATAAGCGTGCATGGCAAAAAATGCAAGTGAACAAGAGTTGCAAACGGACAGGATGAGTCTTGCAAGTAAGAGAAGTAGAAAATTTATTGCAGTATTTGTTCCATCAGAGGCATGTGGGTCCCTTTATGCTGAGCAGGGTGACCTGTTATCGCAAATCTCCTTCGACACAGCCCTCCTCACAGACACTGCATGCTATACACAATAAATTACAGCCACACGGTGCTATCGTACAAAATGGACAAACAGCTCAACAGAGAGAATCATCATCAGCCAGTAAAGAAGGAGCTAAGCTATAGAAAGCCGCCTGACGCTAAGAAATCCAAAAAGAAAATGAGAAAAAAAAGAAATTAAGTAAAAACATCAACAAACTAATTCTTTCAACATTCAGTATATATTTAAATTTCTTTTATAGATATAAACAATATTTTTATGTTAAACTATGATACACTGGGAGTAGAAATCAAACAACCAGAAATCTGCTGCACAACAGCGAAGGAGCACCCATACAATGTTTCTCCAAACATTTTATTCCTGCGGTACGACGATGCACCCTGGCGCAGAGGGCAAAATGTCACCACCAGACCCAGAGTGCATCAGAGAGAGAAAGAGTCTGTAGTGTAGAATAGCCGCTCGTGTTTGTGTGTTCATGTTTGGCTGACCCGGGAGATGTTTGGCTGATAGGTGGGGTGTGTTGCACTAGAATCTGAGATGGGAGGTATGTGCGTGCGTGTGTGTGCATGTGTTTACGTATTATTAGCTGGAGTTCCTGTCCTTGGCAGCGTAGAGTGAACGTAGAGTCTGCGCCACTTTGTGGTTGAGCTTGTTGCCACTGGTGAGTGTAATTTTTTTATAGATGATGTCGGTCTCTCTGATGGTGTCCACCCAAGGCACCAGCTTGCGTCCGTCGCGGCGCTTCGCTTCAGTCCAGGAGCTGGAGTACGAGCCTGCCATCCAGTGGATGTTGTAACCGTCGCTGTTCCTCTGGATCACACGTGCTATCTGCGGCCGGTCTCGGTATTTGGGGCAGTGGATGGCGATGATATCGAGCGCGCTGATAGACTCGTTCATGTTTGCCAACAGGACGTCCGCAGAGTCTCCCGTGCGCCTCCCGCGTCGAGACGCCTTTGAAGAGGGGGGGAAAAAAACTCTTAAAGGGGACCTATTATGCAAAATTCACTTTTACATGGTGTTTGAACAGAAAAGTATGTCGGCAGTGTGTCCACAACCACCCTAAAATGGTAAAAATCATAAGCAGTGTCTCAGAATAAGCCGTTTGCAGTTTCTATATGTGACGTCACATTGCACAGGCCCCGCCCATGACTGCTGATGGACTCTGCCCTATTAGCATAGACCCCGCCCTGAGTGAGCTGTACACTCCATGTTTATCTCCTCACCAGAGCATCTAACAGCAGCATTCAAGTAAGAAATGTATTCTTATTAAAGCTACTAAAGTTATTCAGTCAAGAGCAGTGAATGATTCTGTTATTCTTTTGTCGTTTAGTTCCTATTAACAGCATATATTGCAGTAGGTACTCTATATTACGCTGCTTTCTGCTTTATAATATACAGATGCGATTTCCGACTGTGTTTGTGAACTTTGTGTTTTTTTTCATAACCTTGAGCATATTTGACAGTTTAAGCACAATAAGATGTGAAAGAGAACTTAGTTTAATACTCATGGGACGTGTTGTCTGGCAGCCATCTTTCTGTGCGAGTGCTTTGGATGTGCGCGCTCAGAAAACCATATATCAGAAGTTTAGACTGATATGACTTTAAAACGCATGCAGATAATAAACTTTAATGATGGTGAACTGCAATGTCACATGAGTGTGATCGCGATAGAGTCTCCGCCCTCTTCTGGAAAGTAGGGTGGGGAGCTGCAGATCATTTGCATTTAAAGATACATGCACAAAAACAGCATGTTTTTCCTTTCACTCAAATATGGGCATTTACAACATGGTATAATAAATGATCTGTGGGGTATTTTGAGCTGAAACTTCAGAGACTACATTCTGGTGACACTGGTTATTTTGTAAAATTGACACTGCTATTGAACTAAACTGAATCAACACTGAACCAAATTGAGTTGAATAATGATACTATTGTCTTTTTAGAGCTGCTTTACCACTGAAATTGTATTTTCATAACTGAAGAACTTGGCAACATTAACACTTATTTTCTTGTTTATCACTGTGAAGCTGCTTTGAAACATTCTATATGGTATAAAGCGCTATACAAATAAAGGTGACAAGAGGCACAGACACAAAACATGAGCAATGATCTTGTGTCAGTCAGATGGATTCTTCCTTTCTAAGTAGGTGGTACTTGGCCAGAATAGGCTGCTAAGACAATCAGACGAGAACAATAGTCAAAAGTCTGGCTCTGTTGGGCAGTTTTTGTGTTCTCTCACCCCTGGTGTCCTCTCCTCTCCGTCACTCTCCTCATCCTCTGAGTCAAGTGTATGGTGGTTTCGGGGGCTTGTGGCCGCTCCCCCCAGCAGTGCGGTGATGGCTTTATTCCTCACGTTTGCACTCGTCTCTCCCTCCTCGTCCTCTTCATCAGGGTCCAGGTGCTCCATTAGCAACTTAAACTGAGAATCAAACAGAGCATGCGGTACAAATCAGCAATTCTCAAAGCTGACTCAAAGGTCCCCCATTCATCCAAACATTTTTGGTGTACAAAGCTGCATGTTTTTAAATATTTTATTAACAAAAATTTAAGTTAAAAAACTATGCATGTCAATTTGTTTGTTTTTTTAGGAGAAAACAAAG
>RJVU01007700.1:238404-248993 GCA_003731715.1 Anabarilius grahami | reverse complement strand
ATAAGTAAAATATTAAATAATCTTTTTAATATAATATAATATTATAATTTAATATAATATTTTTATTAAATAGAAAATAAGTATGGCTCACATCGAGGTACTGTTTGACAATCTTCCTCTTCAGCTCGTAGGTCAGCTCGTCATGAACCTCATCATTGTGGAGGAAGTCGATGGTCTGCCGTGGGCTGAAGATGACCGACGACTTCCTGTTGACGGCTTTATCGTACACCTTGGCCGACTCCGTGGGAGAGTACTTCTGAATTTTGCTACATTGGGAGAGAGCAGAATACATACAGTATATAAAGAGAGAACGGCAATCATTATTTTGGGGAGTTGTTGAGGTGCATGATGGGTGTTTTGCTACCTGTCCGAGAAGCCGTAGAGGTTCTTAAGGTGTTGTTTGAGCACTAGCAGTAACAGTATGCCCTGTGAAGCCCTAGCAAAGTCCAGGAGAGGAGCTGCATCATCAGGGAGACGCTCCATGACAGCATCAGCATCTTCGAGGTCAGATTCAGAATCTGACTCTGACTGCCTGGTAACCTCTGTGGGCTTGGGCTTGGGCTTCCTAACTCGCTGCCCCTCCTCATCCTCCTCATAATCATCACCGTCATATTCTTCATCTCCGCTGTTCCTTTCCCTCTCCTCATCCTGCTCTCCCCTCTCCTCCTCTGCGCCGTTCTGCTGCTGTTGCTGTTGCTGCTGCTGCTGTTGCTGTTGCTGTTGCTGCGGCCGCCGCCGCCGTCGTCTCCTTTTCCTGCTCTTCCTGCCTGGAATCTTAACGAGAGACTGGAACAAAAACAGCCCGTTTAGAAATTGGGGTGGAATTTCTCTCACAACCATGAGTGCATTAACATATGACGATCCATATTTGCATCTAATATGTTAAAGGAATACTCCACTTTTTTTGAAAATAGGCTCATTGTCCAACTCCCCGAGATTTAAAAAGTTGAGTTTTACCGTTTTCGAATATATTCAGCCGATCTCGGGGTCTGGCAGTACCACTTTTAGCATAGCTTAGCATAGTTCATTGAATCTGATTAGACCGTTACCATCTCGCTCAAAAATGACCACAGAGTTTCGGTATTTTTCCTATATAAAACTTGACCCTTCTGTAGTTACATCGTGTACTAAGACCGACGGAAAATGAAAAGTTGCGATTTTCTAAGCTGATATGGCTAGGAACAATACTCTCATTATGGCGTAATAATAAATGATCTTTGCTGCCGTACCATAGGTGGTACCAAAAAGTGGAGTGTTCCTTTAAAGTATGTTGTTACTAATGTGTTAAAGCCAGTCATAACAGAGGTCATTTAAATGTAGAAAACTTCATGGTACAGTAGTAAAACAACCTCCTGTTTTACCTGTAAGACTAAGACAGAAAGTGAAAAATGATAATGTAAATCTAAATTGTTTTTGGTGCAAAAAACCTTGACGAACATTATGTAGGCATGTGATGAGCTATGGACAAATACCCCCCCCCATTAAATTTGATAAAAGCTTTTTTTAATAGAACAAAAAAAAGTACTACTACTACTACTATAAAAATTAAATAAATACCATCATTGCAATAATGCTAATATACTGTAAAAGTAAACATCTCAACTTTGTCGAGTCGCTGGACATGCCTACATCCTGTGCTTGCGTGTAAATAAACAGTGCCGTTGTATTGTCAAATTGGGTCCCCCCCGAAATCGGGTCTCCATTAGGACCCCATGCGATCCAATTCAAATTGCTTTTAATAGGTAGCACCTGATTACAATTCATACAAAATCATATAAATGATAAATGCTGTTTCACCTTTGTCCGTATTTGTTAGCTTGTGTACTAGAATAGCATAGCATACAGATACCCGATTAGCCTGATAGCTAGTTTATACACGCATTTGCACTTAACCTACATGTATTCACAATCATCTTTAATGAAATTATGTGTTAAATTAAGTGTTAAATGTCCAAATACTTCAGTTATAAATAAAACAAATTAATGATGTTCAATTATTCACTTATTATTATTTATTAATTAACAGTTAATCAAGTGTAAGAAATTAGGTTCAATTGGTTTTATTATGCACTAAATTGTTTTCTTGCACCTTATATAGTAAGCTTGTATGCGTTTTTTAAATTAATATCATTCGTATATACTTAGGATAATCATTAACTGACAGTTTGGGGAGACACGATTTCGAGGGAGGACCTAATTTGTCATGACACCATGCTTCGGTCTGAAATCATACTTTACTCATACTTTATGTTGGAAAGTACAGACATCTATATATATATATATACATATACACACATTATATATATGTATATATATATATATATAGCATGGTGTCATGACAAAAAAAATATCAATGATTATAAAGGGACTTAAAGGAAGTGTATTTTTGTTTGCCTACATAAACTTTTTTGCACCATCACAATTTAGTTTTTCATGACTATTTTCCACTTTCTGACCCTTAAAATTAAATGGGCCATTTTTTACTGCTGTGCCTATAAGACTTCTATGTAAATGTCTTCTATGCAACAGCGTTTTGCTATATTCACACTGAGGATGTAAGTTTACACTGCCCCCATCCTTCAAATGCAGCTTCTTCGTAGAACTGGATTACACTGTGACAGGCTCACAAAACAATCAGCGCTGAAATGTGCTGCACAAACTGTTAAGATAAACTGTTAAGATCAAACACCAGCACTTGAGCACATTTACCTCTTTAAATGTCTGCAGCAGGTTGCTGCCTGATACAGACAGTGTGATGTCTATATGATGCATGATGAACAGCGGCTCCTCCTGAGTCTGATAGGGGAAGTAGGCCAGATTATCAGCCATGAACAACAGCATGCTCACTTCCATCTTCTGCTCGGACAGAGAGAGAGAGAGAGACAGACAGATGGAAAAGGTCAGTCTCAACATCACAACAAAGAGTCAACGACAGGAAGAGACAGACACACAAAGACTGCTAACCGAGCTGTCGTCGAAGAGATTGAGCAGTGAGATGAGGAATGCTCGCCGGTGTTGTCTGTTTGCACGGACCATGCTGTATAGGTGGGAACACTGAGCAGAATTGGACTCGTCCTGACGGAAACCACGGATCACAGATCGTGTTGAACCCAAGATGGCCTGCTGCACTTGGTATGACATCTTCATCCCTGCTACAGCTTTCATCTGAAGGTAAAATAAATAAATAAATATACACACATGCACACACATACATATATATCAAAATTGGCAAAAATTCAAACTACTTTAGCAGAAAAAATATGAAATAAAGAATGGTATAATGTGGTATCCCATGGTACATTCATTCTTACACTCAGCTCTGATGTATTTGACCAATAAGAATAGTGAACTGGCATCCAGTTTATGCAAAACATTATGATACTGCATATGACACATGTCAAGGTGTGCAGATTGATGCTCACATGGATAAATCCAGTGTACTTCTTATCAATCTCCACCAGCTGCTGGTCCGCTTTGTTCCTCATGGTGGGCTCTGGGTCCGTCCCCATGGCGATCAGATATGGCACACACTGTGATTGGAAGGAGGAAGGAAAAGTGACAAGTCCATGTTAGTTGCAAGTTCTACAGCCAAGGCTGTGACAGTGATGAGTAGGCCCACACCCAACCTACACCTTTTTTTTACATTTTCTGTGTGGATTGTGGTGAAACAAATCTGTGGAACGGATTTAAATCTATTCAAATGTGTTAAATAGAATAATGCACTCTTAATCGCAGCTGAAAGAATGGACAAATCAGTCAAGTGTTTTTATGAAAGAACATTTCCATACACTACCATTCAAAAGTTTGAGGTCAATAAGACTTTTTTTTTTAAAGAAATTAAAAATTTTACATAGCAAGCTTAAAGATTAAATTTGATGTATTTGCAAATAACAAAATTGCAACAAAATATATTCAAACAGAAAACGGTTATTTTAAATTCAAACATTTCACAACATTACTGTTTTTACTGAGCCTTGGTGAGTGTAAAAGACTTCTTTCAAAACATTTTAATTTGCATTAGGGGTGTAACGGTACGCGAATTCATACCAAACGGTTCACGAGGCAAATTCCAAATGGAAGTGATCATCCCTATGTGAGCAGGGCACGTGCGTGCCGTATGCAGCCGTTTGGAATGCACTTGGCAAAGGGAGCGACGTAATTTCCTCATTATCTTCAGCTGGGATGTTCCCTTGACAACGCAGCACAGTGTCCGTCAGCAGATGTCAAATAAAAACATACATTTTATATTTTAAAGAGTTTTTAAAATATGCTATATAATACTCTAAATAAAAAGTAATATATATAAAACTTTAAAAAATATGAATTGTATATTTATTTATGCTGGCGCTACATTGTCACGGGAACATCCCTGCTGAAGATGAGGAAATTATGCAAGTGCATTCCAAATGGTTACATATGGCACGCGTGCCCAGCTCACATAGGGATGATCACTTCCATTTGGAAATTTCCCCGTGAACCATTCAGTACGAATACGCGCATCATTACACCCCAATTTGCATTTTATTTATAAAAAATTTTCCTGGGAATCAAACCAGTGAACATGGTGTTGCAATTATAATTTAGGTAATTTAGGTAACCCTAACCCTAAAAGGTAAAATAAGACAACATACAAATGGTTGGGATGCATAGAAGTAAAAATTCTGTGCAGGACAAGTAATGACATTAATGCTGTGTTTATAATGTCTGTATTGCTGTATGAGGGTGTGTGTGTACCTGTACGGGGTGTATGAGTCCCTGGCTAAGGGTCAGAGCAATGACATTGAGGGCGAAGTGTCGTACGCTGGACTGCGTGTGGAAGAAAGACTCCAGCACCTGCTTCAAATAAAGCTGCATGATGGAACTGCTCATACCAGAGGAGATGTCGCCCATCTCTTTCAGATCCTCCTGCTTTGACATTTTCTGCCCTGAAAAATATAAAAGCACAAGCTTTCTTTAATGGTGGAACAGAGTTTGTAGAGCATTATGAAGTTTATCAATTCCAGTTAACCTCAAAGTTATACTGGCAACTGCACTACCCTATGAATGATCATGTCAGGGTCACTTACACTCTCTGTCGGCCTCTTGCATGCGAGAGTCCTCCTCTTGGAGATACATCTGGAGGTTCTTTAACACCTGGATCTTGAGTGTGATGGAGCTACGCTTATCAGATAGGAGCCCATTATACAGAGACTTCACCTCTGGAACGAACATCTGACTTGGGTGCATGATGAAAAGGAACCCTGCAGAATGCAAGAGAGAGAGAGAATGGTTAAAAGGTTTATTTATTATTCAGTAATTAGAACATTGCTATGACGCAATACAAAATTATTCTGACAAAAACTGGTTTTGAAACAAAAAGCTGAAAAGTAAACAATTGTGTTGTTACTGTTAACTAAAATTAAAGAGGCTATTTGTAGAATTCAGAAATTCGTTATTAGCAATACCGGTGGCCGTTAAGTGAACTGAAGCCAGCAAGTTATTGCACACTTAACCCACAAGAGACTGAACAAGATTCAAGGCCCCCGAAATTCTCACGACGAAATAAAGTAGTAAAAAGTTGGAAATGTCTTTGAAGCAAACCCAACCTTTCCCGACGCAGTATATGCTGCTGAGAGTGACGGTTAGGTTATGTAAATATGTGCGGTGTACTTTCCTCTCATCAACAAAAACTCAACAAAAATGACAGAGGCAGTTAAAAAAAGCATCTGATCGTAGCGATGTAGATCTCTGCAATTCACTGGCATCATGCCAACAGACGAGGTAATTAAAATTACACTTATGATAGTTTGATTATAAAGTATATTTGAGACTATAGATCTGGCTATGTGAGACTGTAGTTTGAATTAATCCCTTTCCTTTGCATGACACATTTATATTACAGTACAGAATAGCTCTTTTGGCATTATCCTAAACATTGCATAAGTTTATTCATTTCATGTGTCAGAACAGAAGAGAGCCTCTCAGGATTATCCCAGCGAAATTGGCCCGAGTCCTTCACATCTACAGGCTTTCATAGACAACCTGTGAAGTCGGGGAAGGACTAGTCTTTTAACCTGTTAACTGTCACCCCCACTTTTTTTTTTTTGACTGAATTTGGCTGATTATTGTAGAAGTGAAATAACTTATGTAAGTGAAACAGAAAAAAAGTTATAGAAGTTTAAGTTTATGAAATGTAAAAAATATAATATTTCATATTTTAAATAAAATATATTTTACAAAACAAGTTTTACTCTAAAACTGCAAAGGAAATCAAAGCTAACAATCTGAACAAGTTGCGGTCCAAATTTCAGGTTTATATCTCAAAAAATGAGCTTTCAGTAAGATTTTGTTTGGGCGCAGTACCACACTTTTTCACTAGATGACAACCAAGCTTCATTACGGACCATATAAAAGGTGCCTCCATTTCCACATATGGTTTGAGTGATCTGAACCATATATTTCCATTGTTTTCATACTATTTATGAAGTAGACATCCTATATAGAAGTAGTATGGGAAGTTTGGCAGAATTTGATATGAATTCAGCCTCTAATAAACATAAAAACAACATGTATGTGGGTTATAGATCGACGCCACAATCTTAAATGTATATAATTTTGTTTCCTATTAAAAACATTTTCAGACCTTTCTTTCTTAAAAAAAAGAAAAGAACGGATGTTATCTTTTGAACTCTTGGCATGAAAACAAACATGTTTCAATCAATCTTAAAGTCTGCGTGAACCGGAAGTTGCAAACGACTTTTCTCCAGTGTTGTGGCGTATTTCCAAGAGAAACGGAATATTGAATAGAGGGCAGAGTTTTACTTTAGCGCTCCTCCTCTCCATCTCTCGCTCATAGCAGACTAATGGTTGGAAGGGAGTGGTTTACGCGTTTTCAACCCAAGCCGTCAAACTGACGTTATCAGAGAAGGAACGCCATTCCAGACCGGAAGTAACTTTTCAGATTTTGATTAAAGATTACCGCGACAAACAATTTTTTTCTGTGTAGTAACTTGCACTGATTAATTGTTCACCACAAGACTAGTAATATGCACTAACAAAGTAAATAGGGTCAATTTTGATTTCATGCCGACTTTAAATGATTTTTCATGTTCATCGCCATTTCAAAATAAAGGTCTGAACATGCCTTATGAGTATGAAAATATGCTTGTTGCAAATTGATAAATTACTCCTCCTCTGTAATTCATTTTGAAAATCAGTCACCAAATATGAAAACTAGAGATTCTAAGCTTTCAATTGATATATAGTTTGTCAAGTTTAGTTTAGGTTTATGTAATGGCTGTGGGCCCAGTGACAGTTAACAGGTTAAGTTCCGTTGCAAGCGGTTCACACTTTGGCAATACAAAAAGCTAATTAATATGTGAAAATTCTTACATATAGCCCCTTTAAACCTTACTGTTTCGGTAATTGAAATAAAGTTGAAATTAAATAAATAATACATATATATTTTATTTTTATTTTTTTGGGGTCAATGACATGACGGGTAATTGTTTTGTCCAAAGGCCTTAATAATAATAAAAAAACAATGATATGACATCCAAAGTATGTTAAGTAGTACAACTAGACTTGGTTAAACCAAATTACTTTTTTGGTGACAAATTTTGTCCATCTTGTAAAAAATGACAAAAGCAGTGTTAATTGATAATAAAAACCACATAATATCATTGTTAACACTTAATAAAACTTCAAAATTAATTCTATCTCCATTATGTTTTTTTTACACTTTTAAAAACCTTATTCGTCAATGACCCATGTGTGGTAAATATATATATGTATATGTATATATGAAGAGTTTGGTTCCAAAACACTACCAAACGCTATACGTTATTCTGTCATGTTTTCTCCCTTTCTTTCCAAAACAAACGCCACTCTCCCTTCTCTGCAGAATGCGATATATCTGCTCAACCAATCAGCGCACCTAAACAGTAATGGCGGTGCTCTATGTCTACTTTGTACTTTGTGATCAACAAAAACAGAAACATGAATGATTTTGACGGCATTGATGAATCTGTGGTTTCTGCGGTGGGGAAGAAACGCAAGCCATTGAAATGTAATCATTTACGTGAGGAGATTAAGAAGATGAGGCACTCGAGTCAGGAGGAGGAAAAATGCCGGCTGTTGCTTGCTCCACGAGAGCATCAAACTGTCAATGTCCCCAAAACTGAATCACCAACAGTTTTTAAAAGCCGTTTGACCAAGAATGATTAATTCTCGAATCTGGCATTGCTAGTTTTGATTTTAAACATCTGAGGAGGGAGGGAGGAAAAAAATAAATAAAACACCACACAACAACAACACAGGGTTCCCACTCTTTTTCAGCGATCATTTTTCAGGACTTTTCCAGGACATTTTCAATTTTACTTTGGCAGGAATAAAAGACAAGGATCATGCCCTACAGTAATATATTGCTCTTCAAGTCTTTAAAAGGCGTACAGTTTATTGCCATGACTTAACTATAAAATCAGTTTTTAATGAGCTCTCAATCATACATTAAGTTTATGGAAGCTTGTTTCCGCCACAGAATAAAAAATTTTAAAAGTTAATTGCGACTTTTTATCTCGCTATTCTGACTTTTCTCGCAATTCCGAGTTTATATCACAATTATGCGATTTATAATTCTGACTTTATAACATAATTGCGAGTTGATAACATCACATAATTCTGACTTTATAACAAAAAATTGCAAGTTTATATCAAGCAATTCTGACTTTAACATGCAATTGTGAGTATATATTTCGCAATTCTGACTTTATATCAAGCAATTGTGAGTTTATATAACAATTATGTAAGCCTGCAATTGCAAGAATTTTTTAGAATTTTGAGTTAGGCAAGGCAAGGCAAGGCAATTTTATTTGTATAGCACATTTCATACACAATGGTAATTCAAAGTGCTTTACATAAAGAAGAATAATAAAAATAGAACATAAGGAATAGAAATAACAGTAAAAACAGAATTTTGCTATCTGGATGGAAGAGCTAGGAAGTCTTAGGGAGTTTTTTGTTGTTTTTGTTGTCCGTCAGAGTGGATCTAAACGGATCTATCCATCAGAGCGGATCTGAATGGATGTTCTTACATTTCACACACACACCGCTCTCACACAAACACAACATCCCCAAATCGCAGTTCTTCAACTCATTCCCTTACGACCTTAAGTCTTATGACCACTCAACGTTAAGTTAAAAAGTTGCAATTACCTTTTCATTTTTTTATTCAGCGGCAGAAACAAGCTTTCATAGTTTATTGCCATGACTTAACTATAAAATCAGTTTTTAATATAAGCTCTTAATCATACATTATGACAAATTGTTCTCGTTACCAGTGTCCTTTTCATAGCAAAAAATATGGAAACTATTTTAATGTTTTGTTTAACTTTTTGAAAATAAAAATATTAGTCAAAGACAAAGTCGATGAACAACAAAGACATCCACAACACGTAATAGAATATGTGGCAGGTCTATTAGTCTGCATTTACGCAATGCACACATCTATTTTGACATTATAATTTTCTGTCCCGTCCAATGCTGGTTATCACCATGTCAATCAATATAATTTTGGTTTCAATCCCGCATTTAAATAAGTTAGTCATTCCCAAAACTTTGCAGTGTGTATACTTAGCAGCATGAAAAACTTTTTTTTTTTTTCAAATTGCAAATCGGTTATATACAGATTTTCCCTTTTTAATCACTGCAGCTGTCAATCACTTCAGTGGAAACTCACAAAGTTCTGCACTGTTGTGAAAACTCCTGTTATAATCAATGAAGCTGGCTACACTGCACAATGAATCTCTTATTGACCTTATATTGCATAAAAATGATTAGTTAGCAAGTTACTGAATTAGGTAGCTGCTTACCAATTACTATTTACTGCATACATTTGAGCAGTTAATAGAATTAGCTAACTGCTGCAAGTGGCAACACAAAACTAAATATCATCATTGAAAATACTACTCTCACGTCAAAACTCAGCATTCCTGAACATCGCACTTTCTGCAACTAACAGTAATTGTTTTTGGCCAGTGATAAACTCTTTGTTCTCAGCTGAAGAACTTTCTAAAAAATAATTTTCAACGACAACAACAAGATTTTCCAGGACATTTTACATTTTCTAATTTTCCATGTGTTTTCCAGGACTGGAAAGTTTGTCATCAATTTTCCAGGTTTTCAAGGTTTTCCAGGACGAGTGGGAACCCTGACAACAACATGATTGCCAAAATCACTGTCAGACAAGGAATTATCAGCTATATTTTACTTTGTCACACTAGTATAGCGACACCCCTGGGTAGTTGCAATCAATACCAATGTACTCGGCAAATGTGTTTATTTTAACCGTGCGGTGGCGCCAGATACTCTTTAATCGGTAATGACAAACGGAGACATAATTATATATAAAATTAACAAGATGACTCGTTGAATTCATTTTGGGAGTGACGACTGAATGTATTTTTAGTCAAATGCCTGTATATAAGATTAGTATTGACCAAGTTCAGAGGCCGTCATATATGTGAATGAACTTACTTTGTTGTGTATTTTCAATATGAAAACTAACTTTTATATTGATGGATTAATTGCATTTTGAAAAAAAAAAAAAAAAA
>RJVU01007700.1:172881-238377 GCA_003731715.1 Anabarilius grahami | reverse complement strand
GTGTCATGGATTTATTGCATTTTGGGGGGAAAATAATCCGATTTTATAATAAACCTTTGAAAATCTAAATCTAGATTTGAATTTATGTTTTTATAACCAAAAGATGCTATGTGAAAGTTTGAAACAGAAAATAGTGGTTTTCATCTTGCCACTTTCTTGGTAAAGAAAACACATTTTTACTCAAATTAATCAAAATGGATTTATAGCGATTTGGGAACCAAACTCTTCATATATATATATATATATATATAGAAAGAAAATTAGAAAAACAAAAACATTTTAAAATATAAAAAATTACAAAACACGTAGCAAAATTACTAAAACTAAAATTAAAGTGAAAAATGATTTTTAAATAATTACTAAAATTACTACCAAAACAACAACAACAAAACAAAAAAACATGAGTCATCTTACCCAACCCAATGATGGCTTTGCATCTGACTTCCTCATCCTCATGCTTAGTGAAGTACAGTAATAATTCCAAAACCTTTTCCTTAATCACAACCTGCCAATAACAGTGCAAGATTACAGGTTTAATAAAAGTTATAGTTAAACATACCACATTAAACTAAATCATCTAATATCATAATAAACTTAAGAATAAAACAAAAGGACAATTTTTGTAATATTTGATTAATATTTGAAAAGAAAAGAAAAACAAAAATAAATATATATAAATAAAATTAAAATAAAACAATGACTATTTGTAACAAGCAATCTTTGGTTTAAAAAAGCTAAATATATAATGCAAATATTAATATGCTTTTATTTTTTCTTAGAATGCACATTTTATCCAGAGTGCAGTTTTGTTTAAGTGAAATTTTTTGTGTTGTTAATGCTAATGAGCTAAAGTTAAAGAGCAAACAACTACATGGCAATCACAGCTGCATGCAGGTTTATGTAAAATCATGTATAATTACGTATGTGGAAAGGTTGCGATACCTTAGTGGTGCCCTTGAACTGCTCGAAGTCAAAATCAAAGTGTCTGCAGAGAGCTCCCACAGTGAAGAGAGATCTGAGCAGGGCTGCTTTGGTGGCAGCTAGTGCCATGTTGTTCGTACCCTCCTGGTGCTGTAACTTTAGCTTAGTCAGTGCCCCATAATAACGGTTAAAACAGGCCCATACAAACTTATAATTATGAGTCACTTTATTCACTATTGCACCCAAACAGCTCACACAGTACTGGACAACCTGTGCAAAAAGGAGAAAGAGAGAAAGAACTTAGTAGTATGTTTTGAAATATGATGCAAATGAACAGCGAGCCAGTAGTTAAACTAGTTTAAGATTCACATTTTCACCATTACTTAAAAAAATAGCAAGTTTTACAATACAGTCTTATGTGTACCTTTTTAAAGTAAATCAAATGCTAATTCAGCAATGTGATTTACGTTTACAAGTTTGAGAGTGCACATCACTTACCGTCATGCCATATTTTAAGATGAGCTTCATCAGGTCTTCTTCAATGGTGGTCAGGAAGTTCTCACTGGGGTGATCCATCAGAGGAATTACCAGCTCCAGGATCTTCGCAACATTACAAATCACCATGAAGTCACTCTGAGACTGTGAAAATGACAAATACATTATGTATAAACATACATAAATAAAAACCTTTTGACACGTGTACCTTGGCACAATATCACAATACTAGGAATATATGGCCACTAGATGGCAGAATGACCTCAAATATTGCACTGTAGAAAGTGGTGCTTAGCAGTTGACGCTTGCAGAGAGGAAGTGTGCACTTACACTGCACTTGGTGGTGAGGTAGGGCTGCATAGTCATGGCGTGCTTGACCATCAGTTGTGCTCTGATCTTACTGAACAGATACAGCGTGGTGATGCATGCGACCAACCGCGTCGAGTTCACACTCTTATGCTCTGCACACAGACAGCATCACAAAAGCAAATTGATTTATTTTGGAAAAATTACTCAAAACTAGCAAGAACAAATTTAAGATCACAAAGAAACTCTAGGGTAAGTTCTTTCTATTGACTTGACAGATCATGACTGATCAACTGATTGTGAATTTAGGTGCATTACATTAGTGTATTAACTATCTATTAAATAATTTAGTATTTAAACAAAAATTACATTAAATGCAACAACAAACACCCTATTGAAAATAAATGAAAATACAAAAAAGCAACACTTAAACACTTTAGGTGATGTTTAAAATTGAAAGTTACTTCGTTTTTGAATTAATTGAAATGAACTACTTTAACCCTATAAAGCCATTTAATTACACAAATTTAAGGATTTTACATTAACAACATGATCAAAACTCTGCTGAAAAACATGTTGCACACAATCTACTACATGCCTTCTATTGTCTGACATACTTTTTCAGCAAGTAAAATGCCTTTAGTATGATACATCATTGTATTGCACTGCATTACAGTGGGTACGGAAAGTATTCAGACCCCCTTAAATTTTTCACTCTTTGTTATATTGCAGCCATTTGCTAAAATCATTTAAGTTCATTTTTTTCCTCAATGTACACACAGCACCCCATATTGACAGAAAAACACAGAATTGTTGACATTTTTGCAGATTTATTAAAAAAGAAAAACTGAAATATCACCTGGTCTTAAGTATTCAGACCCTTTGCAGTGACACTCATATATTTAACTCAGGTGCTGTCCATTTCTTCTGATCATCCTTGAGATGGTTCTACACCTTCATTTGAGTCCAGCTGTGTTTGATTATACTGATTGGACTTGATTAGGAAAGCCACACACCTGTCTATATAAGACCTTACAGCTCACAGTGCATGTCAGAGCAAATGAGAATCATGAGGTCAAAGGAACTGCCTGAAGAGCTCAGAGACAGAATTGTGGCAAGGCACAGATCTGGCCAAGGTTACAAAAAAATTTCTGCTGCACTTAAGGTTCCTAAGAGCACAGTGGCCTCCATAATCCTTAAATGGAAGACGTTTGGGACGACCAGAACCCTTCCTAGAGCTGGCCGTCCGGCCAAACTGAGCTATCGGGGGAGAAGAGCCTTGGTGAGAGAGGTAAAGAAGAACCCAAAGATCACTGTGGCTGAGCTCCAGAGATGCAGTCGGGAGATGGGAGAAAGTTGTAGAAAGTCAACCATCACTGCAGCCCTCCACCAGTCGGGGCTTTATGGCAGAGTGGCCCGACGGAAGCCTCTCCTCAGTGCAAGACACATGAAAGCCCGCATGGAGTTTGCTAAAAAACACCTGAAGGACTCCAAGATGGTGAGAAATAAGATTCTCTGGTCTGATGAGACCAAGATAGAACTTTTTGGCCTTAATTCTAAGCGGTATGTGTGGAGAAAACCAGGCACTGCTCATCACCTGTCCAATACAGTCCCAACAGTGAAGCATGGTGGTGGCAGCATCATGCTGTGGGGGTGTTTTTCAGCTGCAGGGACAGGACGACTGGTTGCAATCGAGGGAAAGATGAATGCGGCCAAGTACAGGGATATCCTGGACGAAAACCTTCTCCAGAGTGCTCAGGACCTCAGACTGGGCCAAAGGTTTACCTTCCAACATGACAATGACCCTAAGCACAGAGCTAAAATAACGAAGGAGTGGCTTCACAACAACTCCGTGACTGTTCTTGAATGGCCCAGCCAGAGCCCTGACTTAAACCCAATTGAGCATCTCTGGAGAGATCTAAAAATGGCTGTCCACCAACGTTTACCATCCAACCTGACAGAACTGGAGAGGATCTGCAAGGAGGAATAGCAGAGGATCCCCAAATCCAGGTGTGAAAAACTTGTTGCATCTTTCCCAAAAAGACTCATGGCTGTATTATATCAAAAGGGTGCTTCAACTAAATACTGAGCAAAGGGTCTGAATACTTAGGACCATGTGATATTTCAGTTTTTCTTTTTTAATAAATCTGCAAAAATGTCAACAATTCTGTGTTTTTCTGTCAATATATGGGGTGCTGTGTGCACATTAATGAGGAAAAAAAATGAACTTAAATGATTTTAGCAAATGGCTGCAATATAACAAAGAGTGAAAAATTTAAGGGGGTCTGAATACTTTCCGTACCCACTGTATGTTTAAAACTACAGAGCTTTAATAATAAAACAAAAAATTAATTTTACTTTTTGGCCACATTAATATCAGCAACTGCATCAAAGTTCATATTTTTGCTCAGTTTGGGACTTCAAAAATGTTCCATATTCCCACTATATCATACTATACGAGGCATAAAAGCCTGATTTATCAAATATGATCCTCAATAAAACACATTTGAAAATCATATACATCCTTTTTTAGATTTAGTTTTTGTATTTTTTTGTGATCTTGAATAGATTTTTTAGTTTATACATCAGGCTTTACAAGTTAATGTACTGATACGGTAACAAATCAGATTTCCCAAGTCCAGTAGTATGTGCGTACCTGCAAGTGCCTCTTCATATTTGAGGATGTACTCCACAAGATTGTCCACCAACTGCACACAGGCCTTCCTGGCTGGCTTATAGGACGAATCCTCCTCTGACTTTAAAAGCTAGAGAAAACAAAACACAGTGAACTGAAGCACTACAGACTAGAGGCGGACTGATGGAAATGTACTAGTCACAGAAACACTTACGTTCTGAAGGAGCTGCTCAAACCAGTCATAGCCAGTGTCCTTACAGGCAGCGACCTGAGGCACAGAAAATAATAAGATCAGCTTCGGGATAATGCACTATTTCAAAGAAAAGCTATTTTCACACTAGAGATTTTTGTTTGGGCACAAGTCCGTCTGACATCGATCTGATTGATTTGTGTGAAAGCTGCTTTATTCATTTCAGTGTGCACCAAGAAACCAAACTGAAGTCCACTTGAAAACAAGCGTTAGGGTACAATTCATATGAACAAATCCAGAAAAGCAAAACTGATGCCTTGCAAAAAGAGCAGCAATTGCATTTCCTTGTTGCTGATGTCTCTGCAGAAACTGCCTTCAGGGAGCAGCTCACATTTTCTGCATATCTTGCAAAGCATCTGTTCCAGACAGATGCAAGCACCACTAGAAAGTCTGATGTTTTGGTAGTGAAGCCAAAGAAATAAAAACAGCCTTCTCCAGTGTTACCTAGCTACAACAACAAACAGCTGCCAGGGGTTCTCACACTGATGATGCAAACATACTGTGATTTAGAGCCAAATAATACAAATGTAAAAAAAGACACCTGCAGGGGTAGAGATGGAATCAAACTTGTGGTCAGACCAAACAAATATATAAATATATACATATTGGGCTTTAAAAATTATCGCATTTATTTTAAACATTAATTATAGACATTCAACATTACATTATAACTAAAAGCTATCAATTTCAACATTTATTAGGCTTTAAAAAAATACAAATATTTAATTTAAGTGAATTTAAAACAATCTTCACATAAACCCATTTTAATAAATGTCATATTTACCTGTGGCCTTCCTGTCTAACAGGTAGGAAATATACAGAAATTGAATAAAGTTATCAAACACTTCACAGTCTTCAGTGCATAAATGAATCCTTATTAAAGCTACAATTTTCTCTGTTACCTTTGTTCTTTGATTAACATTAATGATAGACATCATTGCAACTGGTTTATTAGGCTGCTGTGACTAAGAGTTGCCGCTGCCAAACATGACACGGATCTGAAGCTTCTCATTTTCTCACAAATCCAAGTTCATTTAAGCAGTTATTTAACTCATTTAAGACTGCTCTTTTGAGGATACTCGACAAAACGGGCATTTTAGCATAATTCTGTTTGTTTGTTCAAGCGCGAAAGAGAACTCAATACTGGCGCGCGTCTTTCTGTGCACGCGAGTTGTGTGTATGTCACACATTCACAGACAGCAAGTTCTTGTTTGTCTTGTGGCGCTTGAATGGTTTAAAAGCATTTGCCTGAATAAGAGCATGGTTATATAATGTAACGCTAGCCAAATTATGACAGAAAAAATGGATGCTGCGTTAATGGCGTTAAATATTTTTAACACAGTTAAGTTGAAAATATAATTCATGCGTTAACACGCTAATTTTGACAGCACTAATATAAACATGTATAAACATGTAAATAAATATATATAAACATACAAATACGCATATAAAGTGTAAAAACAGCCTAAAAGTGATATACTGACCACATCGGTAATGTTGAGAATCTTCCTATTCATTGTCTCTTTGTCATGGCTGGCTGTGGGTGTAAACCACAGCTTCTGGAATGTTTCATTCACCAGTTTCTGCAGGGAGGGAAAGACTGTTAGCTCAAACTTTCATTATTAACAGGACAAACCTATCACAACAAAGTTCAGCTTTGCGGTTTTCATGCAAAACAAAGCAAAGAACATGACTGCACCTTGATGCCCTCCTCGTCATTGACCCTGCGGATCATCTTCACGCACATCTCGGTGATCTTACTGAAGTTGGGCTGCTCTAAACAGATGTCTCTCAGAATCTTGATCACCCTCTTCCTCACGCTGATACCAGTGTCCTGAAGAGACCACAAACAAACATTTTAAATGTCTCAAAGGATTACATGTACAATAATCAAAACAGCAGAAAAACACCCCAGAATGTTCCCCAGACATATATAGTACATATTTTTAACATTAAGGGTTTAGTCTAAAATTTACATGAAAGTTTACATGAATTTTTTATTTATGGGCTTTTTGTGCCTTTATTTGGAGAGGACAGTAGAGAGTAGACAGGAAAGCATTGGGCAGAGAGAGGGGGGCAGGATCAGCAAAGGACCGAGACGTGAATCGAACTCGGGTCGCCGTGAATGCATTTGCGTCATATGTCGGCGCACTAACCACTAGGCTAGTTCTAATTAGGTGAAAATTCTAATTCACCTAATTAGAATTAGGTGCAATTCTAATTTGTTAGAATTGCACCGACAATTCTAACAAATGTTATTCAAATATTTGTCCTCACTAGTTTAAAATAGTCCTGCAGTATGCCAAAAGGATTTTTAAAGTGACAAATAGCTGTATGGCTGTATTTATAAACAAATATGAGGTCATAAAACCTGCATGCACAATAACAAAAATAAATCCGTAAAAGAATTAGAAACTAAATTACATATAGTTTGGGGGTGAAAATTTTTTTTGCCATTACACCAGTCTTCAGTGTCACATCATCCTTCAGAAATCATTCTAATATGCTGATTTGGTGCTCAAGAAACATTTCTTATTATGAAATGTTGAAAACAGTTGTGCTGCTTAATATATTTNGTTCCCCAGACATATATAGTACATATTTTTAACATTAAGGGTTTAGTCTAAAATTTACATGAAAGTTTACATGAATTTTTTATTTATGGGCTTTTTGTGCCTTTATTTGGAGAGGACAGTAGAGAGTAGACAGGAAAGCATTGGGCAGAGAGAGGGGGGCAGGATCAGCAAAGGACCGAGACGTGAATCGAACTCGGGTCGCCGTGAACGCATTTGCGTCATATGTCGGCGCACTAACCACTAGGCTATCGGCACCGACAATTCTAACAAATGTTATTCAAATATTTGTCCTCACTAGTTTAAAATAGTCCTGCAGTATGCCAAAAGGATTTTTAAAGTGACAAATAGCTGTATGGCTGTATTTATAAACAAATATGAGGTCATAAAACCTGCATGCACAATAACAAAAATAAATCCGTAAAAGAATTAGAAACTAAATTACATATAGTTTGGGGGGGTGAACATTTTTTTTTGCCATTACACCAGTCTTCAGTGTCACATCATCCTTTAGAAATCATTCTAATATGCTGATTTGGTGCTCAAGAAACATTTCTTATTATGAAATGTTGAAAACAGTTGTGCTGCTTAATATATTTATGGAAACTCATATATTATTGATTCTTTGATGAACAAAGCTCAAAAGAACAGCATTTCCTTGAAATAAAAATGTTTTGCAACATTATAAATGTCTTTACTGTCACTTTTGATCAATTTAATGCATACTTGCTGAATAAAAGTATTAATAGCTTTAAAAAAAAAAAAAAAACTTTTGAGCGGTAGTGTATATATATATATATATATATATATATATATACAGACATTGTTCCATATGAAAAGTGGTCCAAAACTTTACATTGTATTGCTTTAACTATCAGACAGGTAGTGGCTTAAAATCATACCAATATCCTCTCGATGAGCATGTCGTAGTACTGCTCCGTCAGCTGAGGTCGACTCAACACAAACCGTCCCAGTAGCTCAACCGCTGCTTCCCTCACGCTGGTGGAGTTATCCATCAACCGCCCATGAACACCACGCTGCATATCAGACTACACAAGACAAACATACCAATAAAAGACATGAACAGTCAACTCTGACAGAATTAAGTTTTGTGCTGTCAGTTTTAATTGAGTTGCATTCCTTACCCTGGCCAGTATACTGGGGTCAACAGCCACCACCTCAGACAGACACTTCATGGCTTTGGTCCTGACAGCTATGGCACTCTCCCCTAAAACTCTCAGAATCTAAAATAAAGAAAGTACAAAAATGAAAATGCACTCTATGCATAACCATATGCATGAATTTAAAATCTGCTCCACACACATGGTCTGAATTGTTTTAGCAAATAAGTCATCACTGCTCTACTCATTGATGTTTATCCCTCTTTCAAAGAGATTAAATAGAATGGGTAAAATAGACTGGGTTGTTTCACAGACAAGGTCACTTACAAATACTTAGCAAAAGATTCAAAATAGCTTTTTAGTACTTTATCACAAAAGGTACATTAATACCAGGTGGAAACTGATTGCGTCTACATTTTAGACCCATCTTCTCACCTGTGTCAGGTAGATGTCAAAGCTCTGAGAGAAGGGTCTGGTGGAGGCCAGGTAGCGTACGATAAGGCAGGCGTCTTCATAGTCCACAGTGTCTGAATTCATCCTGTCAAAAGTTTTATTTTTCATTAATACCACAATCCAATCATTATAATATAGTCTTGATCAAGACAGGATAAGTAACATAATTGAAGCACAAATTCATGTACCTGAGAGTAGTAAATTGATTGGGAGTTGATTTGACGACAGAGTGAAGGAATTTCTTGCGAGTTTCGGCACGCTGCATGATGTCTCCGGTAGCCTGGAGCTCTTTGGCGTGCTGCGCCCCCTCCGAGTCGTCCTCCTTTTGAGTCCTCATGGCCTTCTCAGCTTCCGTAGTGCAGTCTCTGAACCACTGAGCGATGTAAAATTTGCGTGCAAACTACAATACAAAATCAGATTGAGGAATGCTGACGTAAAGGATTGAGGGTAGGGAAAAAAAAAAAGAAAAAAAAAAACGCAGAGCATGTGCATGCAGTAGATCACTTTCCTTAATAAAGACTATTCACTAGTGATACACTGTGATATTAACTATCAGTAAAATGCTAATTTTGCATCTCTTTTATTACAACTATTAATAATAATAATAATAATAATAAATAATTTATTATTATTATATATGAAACATGAAACAAATCAATTCTCTTACATCTACNTCCAAATTTTACTTATAAACATTTAAACAGAAGCTTAAATATTTTTTTAAAGGTTCTTAAGTTCATAAGGAAAAAAATCTGTCATGCATGTCTAAACTTTGGCTAGGGCAACCTTGCTAGATGTTGACACTAGGGGTGGGAATCTTTAGGCACCTCACGATCTGATCTGATTCGATTCGATTTCCGATTCTGGGAGTCACTGATCTACTTTTATATTATTATTAATTAGTTTACCGACTTGACAATCTTTTAAAGTTTTAAATTCCTTTGTTTAATTACATATGTAATTATAAGTAATTTTTTTAATAATTACAAATAAAAAAATTAAAATGAAAACAATTGTATGTTAAGAATTCTAAATATATTGTACTGCCCCCTTGTGGGGATAGTTATTTGTTTGTGTTTTGTCCACGTAGAGCTACCGTAGTTCAGTTATTCTACTAACCTTCCTACAGCAAGTCATACTCCAGAGTGTTTAAGTCTGTAGATCACTATTTTGGTCCCTAAAAAATATCTGTCTGTAAGTATTTGTTTGATAGTGATCTTTGCTCCATTAGATGCCAAATTTAGTCATTTTACCATGTTTTCTATTTGTAATTTGTAAGAAAATATGAGGCGCTAGTACTGTTAGCTCCCCTATGGCATTTTCCATGTATGTTAGCATCGTGCTAATCGCTTGCTAATGAGATCGTTTTTTGAGGGTTTTAGTTTATTCTAAGCTACTTATTTTATATTTACATTGTCTATTCACCCTATTGAGATTGTAATATGCATTATTTTTGTTTCTGTATGTTGCAGTTTTACAGTCTTTCCAGTAAAACACACTAAACGAGCAAGATGCTTCCAGGTTCTTTATTGAAGACTGTTAGCTATCTGTAAAGCTAGTTCACACACACTAGTAAAGACAGAACATATATAAACTAGGCTATAGTTTCAAAACATAAAATATATTCAAGAGCTGTGAGTGATTTTTCTTTTTCTCAGCTTCACTGTTGTTTATGACATAATAAACAGCGGGATATCCAATAAGCTGCATTCTGCACAGATATCACTTGAAATATAAGATGTTTTGTTCTGTCTAATCCCTTAAGACATAACTGACTGTGTTTACATTATTTTCGCATTATAAAACCATTTTGAGATACAAGTAGATTTAAACAATTACACCGAGTCGCACACAGCCACAGGCATGTGCACTCTTCACAAAGCGCACGTGAGCATTTGAAATCGAAAGCAGACTTCTGTCAGCGAGTTTCATATTTTTAATATATAAGCCCACTGCATTCCAAATTAAATGATGCCTTCGTAGAGCATTTGTAAGGAAAATACCAGCAGGCGAGACCGCATACAAGCGCAACAGCAAGCAAAGCACACACTTCACACAGCACATATCCTGTGCAAAAAAGCCCACAATTATCCTTGTAATTCGCTTCAACCTTTCCGAACTTTACAAAAGATTATTTTGAGTGGTTCTTGTGTGTGAGGAATTGGAAGCAAGCAGAATACGGGTGTTTCTAAAACACACACAGCGTCATCGCACATCTGCGGTTACAAACTACAAGCTCAGAATCGATTCTGAAATTCTCAGAATTGATCTAGAATCGTTGGAGAGATAATCGGGATGCATTGATTTTTTTCTCCCACCCGTAGTTGACACCTGACCTTAGAAAAACTCATATCGACTGAACACAACTCTACACAAGTCACTGGGCATGAAAAGCATCTTAGTTAGACTCACAGTGAGGGCAGGGTCTGTTTCTGTATTCTCATCCATATAATCCAGCAGAGCTTTCTGCAGCCGCTGAGTCTCATCTCCTTCTGAGCCCTAAAGACACATACAAGGAGCATTTAATCAAACAGTTTAAAGTGAAATGTTAATTATATGTAGTCTACAGGCACCAGCATGTGTAAGCATGTTTGAAATAAGGTGCATATACCTCTCTGACGATGCAGTCAATGGCTTTCTGGTCCATCCTGCTGGTGACTGAATCTTTCCTCAATCTGGCTGCTACGGTACCCAGATAATCCAGTGATGCCACCCGCAGTGCCATCTCTGTCTGCTTGTTACTGAATTGGTGGACCTAGGGACAGATTATGAAGGCTCAAGGGTCACTGAAGGAGAAAGAAACTTTGTATATGTTTCACTGAAAGCACTATTGTGGTATTTTCTTATGTTACTCAAATTGTTTTTGTCAAATAAATGCTACAAACTTTAAAAATAATATTATATATCAGGGGTTCCTAACTATATTTTGTCTGCTTGAACACTCTTGACTTAAATGACTCATTTCAGAATATTACAGAGTAAAGGGACATATTTGAAGGGGACCTATTATGCAAAATTCACTTTCATATGGTGTTTGAACATAAATGTGTGTCCGCAGCGTGTAAACAACCACCCTATAATGGTAAAAACTCCCACTCCTTTTTTTATATAATCCCCATAAATCAGAAACTGTGTCTCAAAACAAGCTGTCTCTGTGACATCACATTTTCTGCCTAATGTGACACCACATTAGGGAAAGCTCCGCCCATGACCTATTTTATTTATTTATGAAGGGAATGTAGCCAAGAAAATAGGTAAATTTGTATGTTTGTGCAAATCATTTTATACCTGACTGCTTTGCAAATGAGGGTCCGTACAAAGCAGGATTTGCACAAAAGTTGATTCTCAAAGATGGATTAATACCAACTGTTCGTAATCCAACTTAATATTCAGAACATGCAAGTATCACACTGTATATTTTGTGAATGTTTGCAAATCGCTTTTCTGAATGTTCTTGTTAGCACGTTGTATGGCTAATGTGGCTAAATTTACCATTGTCTCTGACTGTATTCACAAAGACCAGGGCTATGTCGTTATTTTTATTTTTAACCCGGAAACGCTCACCGCCTGAGTAATTCATAAACGTACCTTTATTATGCACAATACAGTAAGGTGATTGACTTTTTAAACTGTGTATGTTTTCTGTAAAGATAAGAGGTTTGTACAAAGAGAGGAATGTTTATTTGCTAAGGCATCGACACAGGTAACACAAAGGATGTTAGTTGCCATAAATTTACAAAAATTTGTCAACTAACCATTCAAAAACACCATGTTGCATTCTAAAAGTTATTACTACTTCTCAAGTCTCTCTATCAGTGTCCGACTCCAATTCAAACATATAAGGCTGAACACTGGTATTGACAATTTCAGCCATATTGGCTGCGTGAGGTTCTCCAGTTTTGTTGTATCCCCAAGCACAAGCTATAAAGGCATAGCCCTCTTTTGGAAAAGGGGCGGGGAGCATCCTATAATGTTGGGAATTTTGAGCTAAAACTTTACAGACACATTCTGGGGATATCTGAGACATATTACATCTTGTAAATAGGGGCATATTAGGTCCCCTTTACTATTAGATATTTTGGTTACACTTAATTTTAAGGTGTCCTTGTTACAGACTTACATATATATTTATTTTTGCTATATTTAAAGTATTTTATAAATATAAAACAATATTACATTTTATTTATTTTAACTATATTTGTTATGACAATCTCAAATCACCCAAAGCTCCATCATAAACTCCTAAGAGTTCATAAATATTCATTCATTTCATGTTTAGTATGGATGGGGGATTGTGCAGACAATGTGATTGGTTACAAACTGTTCTTACCAGTAATCTACCCAGAAGGCTCAGCAGTAATTCAGAGGCGGGCCACTCGGGTTTGTTGACCGTAGACAGCAGGTCCTGCACAAAGTTCTCAAACAGTGGCCTGTAGTCTTCCTCACCCTGTTTACTGCCACACCTGAGATGTAGTTACAAGACAAAAACACACATTGAGTACAGCAAGAACCACATGCACACATATCATAAAGCAAAAACAGATAATGGAAAGGATGTTCTGACTTCTTGAGGAATACAGTGAGGAAGTTCTGAGCCGTCCGTCTGGCAGTTTCATACGAATTGGTGACAAACACATCGTCGTCAACCTGATAAATGGATTAATCCATATTGTTAATGCAGCCTGTAATCTAGTTATGGTGATAGCAAAAATGCAAGACTAGTTTAAAAGGTGTTGGGTGAGTAACTAGTACCTTCCTGTGATCGTCTTCAGAGTCTTTGTCAGAGGGCAGATGGACCACGCACTGAATTAGTTGCAGCACCAGAGCACTAACCATCTGAATGTATATGGGCTCACCCTCTGCATCACTACTGTTCAACCTAAACACACAGACAGAATCGACATGCAGGAAAAGCTTGTTTATCAGTTTAGGCAGAGCTGAAATCCAAATACAAGTGGTCATATCAGTACCTGAAGTTCCTGAGACTGCGTTTGCTGGTGGGCAGTCTGGCCAAAGAGGTAAAGATCTCCTCTAAAATTAACTGTCTGTGCTTCTCGTAACGAGAGAAGACCTGAGCCACAGAGAAAAGCAAAATGCCTCCATTAGTGTCAAGTTTTGCAATACAGATACATGTGAACCAAGCAGGAAACAAAATGTACAATGCAAACATATACTGGCCTTAAACGAGTAAATAATACAGTTGTTGAAGGTGAAGCATGTAGTTTGTGTCACTAGTGTCACCTAGCTGAACTACAACATGCAAAATTAGGCTACTCAACAAAAGTCCAACATATTAGGAATACTTTGAGCTGTGTTATGTCTCATAAGTAAGCAACTGAGCAGGCTAACACTCTGTCTAGAGCGAACGCCGAGCGTCTCGCTTATAATAATCCAATCCAACGTATCTTCCCATTTAATGCATCAGTCATGGTCCCTCACCGGCTAAACATCCTCTGACTCCACCTGCTACAGTAGACAAACTCTCGCTATAGTTTGAGCTGGAAAGTGATTGACAGATCTAAGGCTCAAAGTTTACACTTTTGGGGGAGATAAATCCATGAATGCCTTACTGATAGTTGTTAAGAGAATGTATTTTAACATAAATTATCTTACATACTTCAACTTTAAGGAAGTATAAAAAAAATTCTTAGAAACTGCGACAGAATAAATTGTTTAAATCGCAACATAAAAATAACAGTATGATTTTTCTTCTTTAGTTGAAAAAAAAAAAAAATCCTGCCATTAAGACAAAATGAAGGAGCAAATTCGAAATGGTGATTTTGTAATAGCTAAACAATTTTGTTGTCATAGTAATGAAATATATTTTAATGAAATCATGCAAAATAGTTTAATGGCTGGTGAGCAATATTTTTTCCCGATTATCTTAAATATTGAGAATGCATTCAATACATGATAAACTGAATGCACAGGGTTTTGCTGCTAATCTAAGAAAACATACCGCCGTCACCAGCTTTATGGCACAGAGCTGCAGCTCACTGACATTCTCCACAAAGAACGGAGTGATGCCCATTGATGAGACCTGCAGAAGAACAAAAACACTATCAAAATCATAGTGATACAACATTGAATAAATGCCAAAAACGTAGAGAGTATAGACAAGAACACTGCACCGATCAGTTCCTACCTGCAAAATTGTTGTATCAGTCATTAGCTGAATTTCCAGCAGCTCTGAGATGTTACTGACCACATCACACACTTTGTTATAGAGCATGACGATGACTCTCTGCTTGGCGGTGGAGCACTTGGCTCGCTTTGCCTTGGAGCTGAGCAAGGAACCTGAAACCAGATGATGAAGATGTTATTTAGTAGTTCATTTACAATTACAAACACATTTAATTTGATTTATTTATTACAACACTGGCAGTAAATACCAATGGAAAATGTCAAATGATATTATTACCATTATTATTTTAGTAATAATAATTGTTAAATCTATACAATTTATAATTTTAATTTATAAAAATTTTAAAAAAAATAAATGAAAAAGATTTTAAATTTAAATACATCTCTACAAACTCCATCAGATTGAACCAAAATATTTTACTTGGATGATTTTTTTCATTTTTATTTGAGATTATTTTTTGTAATTAAGATGTCAAAATTTTTGCAACATACTGTCTTTTTGTTTTTTTACTTGGAGGGTACCTCCAAGGATTTATATACAGAAAGACGGTGCACTCATATTACTTATGAATGTGAGAAAGTGCAATGTGCAATATGGCGGAATAAGTCCCGCCTTCTAAATAAAAGAGCCAATCGCTGATTGATAAAGTCATCGTGTCACTGCAGCTGCTGTTAGAAGCTCTGGCTGCTATAGAAAGTCATTGTTCTGAAAAGTGTGCTTATGACTGCACATGCGCACTGGCTGGTCAAGCCTAAAAAAATAAGCTTTTTTAATGCTATTTGAGCATAAAAGACAACATTTATGGGAAAGTTCATTTCAGATGTGTTGATGTGTTTAATTGTGAGTTCTGCAAGCGGTTTTTGAAATATCAGGATTCCCTCATTCAAATAGATAGGACTTGGTCTTGGTTGCCTGAAGGCATTGCAAATATGGCTGCCGAGTGAACAGACTTCTCTTGAAAAGGACTTTGGAACCTCTGTACATTTGTCAAACAATTTTTTGCTCTAAACCTATTCACTGTATTTGTGACTTTGTTCCATTTAGATACAGACTTGGTGTGAACAGGCCTGCAGCAGAAGTTAAGTGTCTCACCTCCTTTAGGGTTGACTCTGTAGACCGGATCATACTGCGGGTAAAGAGTGTTCTGCAGGTGGAACTTAGTGTACTGCAGAACTCTCTCTATCACATCCTCAATGTACACGGCTTTAGGCATGTGTGATGATGTCATGATGTTCAGTGCTGTCAGACATGCATCGGCTGATTTGGTCACACGCTCCATAATGAGATCCCGCCAGAGACGCTCCTCATCCTCTCCCTCATTATCCTGATGAAGAGACGAGACGACAAGAGTGAGGAAAAGCAGTGGATTAAAAGTAAACGCATCATTTGAAGTATGAAAGTGTCACCCGAGAGACAAATATGAATAAAGGAACAAAGTTCTGTTTACAAGGTTCATGAGTGTAGAAAGACTGGCTCCATCCAGAATGTTCTTCTCCAGGATGTTCAACAGTTTCACCAGTTTATCAGAAGGAATCTGGGCATTAGATGAAAAAAACAATAGAATATGAGGTGTACAGCAAAAGTTGACATGTTACAGAAAACAGGAATTTTCTTGCTTTTTAGCATAAGATTTATGTGTAGTAAATAAATATACTCTACACAAGATTAAGTCTTAACAAGATTTGGTTAAGATCAAAAATGGTCAATAAAAAACTAACAATGGAGATTAGGGGGAAAAGTACAGTATCGTTCAAAAGTTTTTTTTTTTTTTTTTTTTTTTTAAATTAACACTTATTTAGTAAATTGATCAAAAGTGACAGTAAAGATATTTATAATGTTCTAAAAGAGTTCTATTTCAAATACATGCTGCTCTTTTGAACTTTCTGTTCAAAGAACTCTGAAAAAAGTATTAGAGTTTCCATAAAATTATTAAGCAACGTTGGTCATAAGAACTGCTAAGCAGCAAATCAGCATATTAGAATGATTTTTGAAGGATCATGTGACACTAAAGACAGGAGTAATGATGCTGAAAATTTAGCTTTGGATCACAGGAATAAATTACATTTTAAAATACATTACAATAGAAAACAGTTATTTGAAATTGTATTTTTTTTTTCACAATATTTCTTTTTTTTAACTGTAATTTTGGTCAAATAAATAGAACTCACACAGGGTATGTTTCTGCATCGAAGAGAGTTTGACTCTTAAATCAATCTCTATTGCACATTCTGTTGCCTGTATTTGTTCTTCATGTTACCAAGTGCAAAAACCCCACTTTTACAAAGGTACATACTCGAGAATGGCAGTAATGTGGCACTATTATTTTTCAGATCAGAAAGAAAAAAAAAATATTCTGGGGGTATGGAAGAAATACATGCTTGATTTTAATGTTATTTTAAAGGTGGGGTAGAATTAAATAAATAGCAAAACTCAGCATTTTCCTCACGCACCCCCTCTGTCACTTCACATACCTCAGTTTGGGAACCACTGAATATAATACAAATAAAGGACAGAAAAGACCCTATAAAGGGCTTGTCCGTATTGGGGAAGGGGCATTCTCATTCTACAAAAATAATTCCCTTCAAGCAAGATAATTCATCAATATTTTTGGTCAATTTTCCCAAGAGACAGACTGTAAACTAAATGTTTTTCAAATTTTAGTGCATTTTCTTATAGATGGCCTTCATAGATGCACTACTATATAGATTGATCATAGACACTGGCTAGCCTAAAACCCACAAAACTTTGAGTGCAATTTCATGGGGTTTTTATTACCGCATAAAAGAGTATCTCTTACCCTGCAAGTGATGCCCATGGCTTTTATCTTAGCAGATTCACTGCCCAATTCATTTAGCTGCTGTTTCCCCAACAACAGCTCCTGAGGGATCTCATCATCATCTGAGAACACACAAACACATCAACAAAAACCGAAAGAGTTTGGTGCAGAATCTAAAATATAATAAAAAAAAGAGACATATTGACCCTACCCTGAGCAGTAAAGTCCACATCCTCAAGATTCTCAAAGATGTTGTCAATACTCAACGAGAACCTCTTAAAAGTGGATGAGTCCATCATTTCTGGGAGGGGGGAGTAGAAAAATCAAGTGGTATTTAAAGAGCTTCATTCTGACAGGGAAAACTGCAATGATGAGGGAGGTGAAAGGGTTTACCTTCAGGTGTTAGCTTAGGCTCATATGCTTTTCTCTTCTTCTGCTTCTCTTTCGTCTTTAAACGTCTTGCAACTGAAAGAATAAAAATCGCCAAATCAACCACTAATGGACATTTCAGAAAAATCTTGAATAAAATGATGACACTGTAGCTTCACTAAATTTTGGAGCAGAGGCTTTATTTAATTATTAAATTCTAATGGAGACGGACTTGTTTTTCAGTAAATTGATCAAAAGTGACATTAAACATATTTAGAATGTTATAAAAGAGTTCTGTTTCACAGAGTTCTTTGAAAAGACAGTTCAAAAGAACAGCATTTGAGAGAAAGTATCAGAGTTTCCACAAAAATATTAAGCAGCACAACACTGGTAATAAATGTTGAGCAGCAAATCAGCATATTATAATGATTTTTGAAGGATCATGTGATACTGAAGACTAGAGTAATGGCTGCTGAAAAGTCAGCTTTGCATCACAAATATACATTACATTTTAAAATATATTCAACAATATTACTGTTTTACTGTATTATTGATAAAATGAATGCAGTTTTGGTGAGCATAAGAGAATTTTGTCAAAACCCCCAAACTTTTGAATGGTATTGTATATTATGCAACTAAAGTGCAGAATAAGACAGAATTGTTTTCTGCTAACCATCGCTAAGGCTGGGAGGAGGAGAATCTTGATCAGAGTCGTCGTATCGGCTGGCTGAGCCTCTGCGCGCGTCGTAATTTCCTCTTCGATGTTCTCCCGAACTCCTCCGATCTCGATCCTCAAACTCCCACGTTCTATCGCGTTCCTTCTTCTGACGTTTACGAGATGCTGGGGGAGAAAACAGTGGCAGACTTTTTTTTTACTTGACTGAGCAAATGACTGATTATTTTGAATTATGAATTTCCATCCACACTTAAAAAAAAAAATATTTTTTTAAAGTTGTAAATAAAGCAAAGATTACTGAAGTACGTTTTAAGAACATAATATACCAGTCTATTAACTTCAACATTTCAACATTTATTTCAATGTGTTACTTGCTGTTTTTTAAAACAATTTTCACTAGGAAATTTATTGTAAATTTGACAATTAAATTCTACTCCAATCTACTCCAATAAGCAATCAGTTTGCTTGAATGGGTGAAATTATTATTACAAAAGGAATATGCCATGTACAGCCATTAAAGGATTAGTCCACTTTCAAATAAAATAATCCTGATAATTTACTCACCCCCATGTCATCCAAGATGTCCATGTCTTTCTTTCTTCAGTCGAAAAGAAATAAAGGTTTTTCATGAAAACATTCCAGGATTATTCTCCTTATAGTGGACTTCAATGGCCTCCAGACGGTTGAAGGTCAAAATTACAGTTTCAGTGCAGATTCAAAGGGCTTTAAACGATACCAGACAAGGAATAAGGGTCTTATCTAGCGAAACGATCGGTCATTTTCAAAAAAAATACAACTGTGTATGATTTATAAACAAAAGCTTACTTACGCTGTATTTCCTACACCTTCCCTATTCAACTTACGGATCGAACGCGGCGAATAGGGAATGCGTAGGACATACGCCGTAAGCTAAGATAATGTGTGTTTATAAAGCGTATACAGTTGCATTTTTATCAAAAATGACCGATCGTTTTGCTAGATTAGACCCTTATTCCTCATCTGGTATCATTTAAAGCCCTTTGAAGCTGCACTGAAACTGTCAATTTGACCTTCAACCGTCTGGAGGCCATTGAAGTCCACTATAAGGAGAATAATCCTGGAATGTTTTCATCAAAAACCTTAATTTCTTTTCGACTGAAGAAAGAAAGACATGAACATCTTGGATGACATGGGGGTGAGTAAATTATCAGGAAAATTTTATTTGAAAGTGGACTAATCCTTTAATACTGTTTACAAAGCATCTCAGGATGCACCTCATTAACTTAGTTAAGAGAATTTTCAGTATTGTTAAGCACTGTATCTTGATTTGCATTCGTCTTTGTGCGGGAGTTGACAGTGATCATTGCAGTGGTGGAAAGCAGTGCTACTCACAGAAATCCTCGTCCTCTGAGCTGTCCTCCGCATATTTAGGCCTTTCGTTAACAGTGCTGCGTTTGCGCTTGTTCATCTTCACCCGCTCACACAGGGGCATGGTGGACTCGATCTCTGCCAACAGCTCAGGAGGAAGATCCTTCAGCACGGACGGATCTATTCCACCTGTGCACAAAGACTTACATTCAACTTATACTGCCTACAGTGTTGTCACATTGATTTAGGGTGCTTTCACACTGGCAGTTCAATTCGAAACAGGGCACAGTACATGGTTCACATGAAAAATTGGTAATGTGAAATCTGAATCTTGGAGAGCACTGGGGTACCGAACCTAAAATTACCTGTAGGAAGTGGTCTGAGTTTGGTTGCACTGGAACTGTGGCGTGATTCACTCTGCACATAATGCACCAAATTAATAAAAAACTAAATATATTGACCTGCGTTCTGTTTTCCATCATGCACCATGCACGTTTGTGATGATGCGAGATAAAAGCAAATGCACCAGGGTTCGATAAAATCAAGTTGAGTGTGAAATCAGACCAATGAAGCGGGGGCAGGGCTCCAGACTAATATTTGAAGAGCAGTAGCACCAGTGCCACTAAGTTTTACAGATGGTGGCACCAGCACCTGATTTGGTAGCGCTGGGGGGATTTTTAATCACAAAGTTAATTTAATCATAATATTACTATTGGTTTGCATTAATAAGTGCAGTTACTAATAAAATAACATTTGTTTATTGGAAATTTGACAGTAAAGCACTGAGCTTGAATTGAGATGCAGATAAAATTAACTTTTTATTAACAACAGTTAGGAACAAAAACCAAATTTGTATAGGGAAACTGTAAATATTCTACTCTTATTAAATTTACCATTGTTCTTTTATAGTATCATACTGAACTGACCAACAGCTTCAGTGAATATAAAAGGAGCACCCTTTACTTGCTTTGTGTAATTCAGTCACAATTTGAAGAAAAGTTTTTGTTTTTTTATAAGACTTTGTGACTTCCTACTTTTCCATATATTAGGGAGTGGAAATGACTAGTAAGTCAGTAAGTGCTCTTCTGCCATCATCTACTGGTTATAGTGGTAATTTCATGTCTTTTTATAATAAACGTTTGTTTGCCACAAAATGTTTTCCTACATCTTTAAACTTTTAGTTTTACAAATCATTAAAAATAACATTAAAATTTGATAATATTTAGAGCTTTGAAGTGCTGGAAAAAGTGTGAAGCACTTGAAAGCCCTTTAAAAGTGCTTGAATTTAACTCTCAAAAGGTTGTACAAACTGAAAAGAATGAAAAACATTTTTGCCACAATACCATGGTTTCAATTAGCATTGCTACTTTAAATTCCTGGTGAATGTTGGTGATTTGTGAATTGAAAAGCCTTCTACAACTCGTTCATGGCACAATGTTTCTCCTGGTTTCCATGTCAGCACTGTTTGATCTCATATGGTTTATAACAGAATTCTGCACTGAATCTGAATGCTTCCCATTAGATGCAATGTTATTAATTCTGCAGCGAAATTTGATTTCTCACTGGGTCTCCTAGCGCTGTGTAGCAACGGTGTTGCATGCTCAAGATCAGCCAGAGTACCTGTTCTGAGCTCGCGCCACGCTATTATTGCTCTGAACTGGATAAATGGTCCGTGCAGCTAAAACGAGCAAAATGCGACCGTTTGGTCGCAGTCTGGATCCTTGACTAGGAACAATTGCACTCAGACTCAGATGTGTCCAGTGTGAAAGCCCCCTTAGTGGGTGCTTAAAAGAGAATGCAAGCAAAAGAAAATACCCAAAACCAAAATGAGATCTCAATTTAAGTAGCACAGTGAATTACGAGGCGACTGCCTCCGTCAAATTTCATACCGCCTCCAGCTGTCGAGTGTCGTCAAAACTCAGACAGACAGTCACATGCTCAGATACCCCTTTACCATGGATCCGGTGCGGCTTCCCGGCCTGTGTCCGTTCCGTTCTGCCCATTCCCACAGCAGAAAATGGGGTTCCGTACCGAAAAGATTGGTTTCACTCAGGCCCTACAACTTGCTCGCCTTGAATGGAGCAGCTCAGGTCATTCTGCGAGAGCGCTCCGCATCAGATAATCTGCCGGGTTGGACCAGCCAATACAAGATAACATTCCAAGTAATCGCGGGTGGGTCACGGGTGGATGAGAGATAAATCATTAATGTGTTGCTTTTAATAAAGACAGGGAACTCTCATTTGGTAAAACGCAAGGAATGTGCGTCACTCTTTTACTTTTGTTTTCAACGACAACGTATTTCTATCCAGGGAAAACCAATCAATGGGGCAGTCGTGGCCTAATGGATAGAGAGTCGGACTTGTAACCCAAAAGTCATGGGTTCGAGTCTCAGGTCCGGCAGGGATTGTTGGTGAGGGGAGTGAATATCCAGCGCTCTCCCCACCCTTAATACCACGACTGAGGTGAGACCCTTGAGCAAGGCACCGTACCCCCAACTGCTCCCCGGGCGCTGCAGCAATGGCTGCCCACTGCTCCGGGTGTGTGTTCACGGGGTGTGTGTTCACTTGAATGGGTTAAATGCAGAGCACAAATTCCGAGTATGGGTCACCATACTTGGCCACATGTCATGTCACTTCACTTCACTTCATCAAGGAAAGCATATGCACCTTCTAGTGGTCATTATATAAAAAACACAAAGGAAAACCCCCCCATGACATATTGCTTAAAAACTTAATATACACAAGCTTAACAGAAATTGTTCTGATAAGAGTGTTTTTTCAACAATGATGTAATGAAACACTAACAATTTTAGTTTGAAGGGAGTGAAACCTATGTTTACAGGCTATTAAGGAAATGTAATTTTGCCAAAGAAGAACTTTTATTTTAGATATTTATTTAAAAGCAGCCTACTTAAGTGTCATATGTTATTATATCATCATGCTTAACACTGAGAATTTGAAAAATTATTTTGCGATGATCAGGTGCAGATATCTAAATCAGAGAATATTGTAGGTCTGGGCGGTTGGCGGGTGGATGATTTATTTTTAACAGCGGATTTTGGTGATGTTAGAGCTGATCTGCACATCTCTAGCGCACAAGCACTACAGAGTCCCCTTTAAAGTTCAGGTACAAGACTTTTTCTTTGTTCAGTTTGCACACTGATCATGGGTTGAAGCTTTTAATTTTGAACTCTCAAAGTGCACCAGATTAATGAATTTATCTTTAAAATGTACAAAATACTCTTAGGGGGGAGCATGCCCCCAGACCCCCCTATAGGGACAGAGGTACAACAACCACAAAAAACACACAATCCTGTGGGAAACACTGTATTTATGATAGTGTTCTCAAAATACAAATCTTATTCTTATATTAAAATACCTAAAACATGGGCTTGTAAAAGTGTTTTTTTTTCTACCGTGATCAGGATTTTAGGAAAAACCCTGTTAGTGTGTGCCTATTACGATAATTATGGTAAAATAGAAAGACCCGAAAGACTGTTTTTGTTCATTAAGTTGGCCAGCAAATCTGGATGGTTGTTTACTAAAAAATAGTTGAGTTACATCATTAGGCTCTTAAACGGCCATAACTGTAATCTTTTGTAGGTGATGATAGCCTGATATGCATGTTTAAAGGAGGCAAACTAGTAAGACCTATGCATGTAAACCTCACTTCTCTGGCCTCAAGAGGCACACTGACGATGGACACTAGAGACTGTAGTCTTTAGAGTCCTTGTCAGTGAGCCTGCCTCCCATGCCTGAGACGCTGGTTCGAATCCCGCTTGGAGCAGGTCGAGTAGGACCGGTTATATATGTGTGAATGTTTTATGTTTTTAAATTCACTGTTTTTTGTATTTTTGTTAGGTCAATTTACTTAACTGATACTATTATCTCTTGTATTAAAGTGTGGTATCATGATCAATGTTGTTATTATTAAATAAAACTATTACAAATCCTTTTCATTAATTGATAAAGTGGAAACAAAAAATAAATAGATGAAAAACAAAATTAAAAAATGTCTTTTAGAGTTAGAAATGATGCCTTGGCATCTGATGGAAATAAAATAAATTTAAGTTTAAGGATTAAAATAACTAAAACTGAAATAAAAAACTAAAGCTATATAGAAATATTTAGAAAAAATAAAATTGGCAAAAGCACAAAATAATTAAAAACAAAATTCTAAAAATAAGAGCTAATTCAAAATATTAATAAATACTAAACAACACTAAAATATTACTGATCATGACAATCATACCAACAGCAATTCAACAATATCAGCTATTTATTTAGTATTACTTTTGGATATCTACATAAATAACTAAATACAAGCATGTATTTAACAGTACTATTATTACCGATTTTCCTTTATGTATTCTACATTTCTAACCCCTCACACAACAAAGTCTGACTATAAAAATGAGACACTAGTCATTTGACATCCACTTATAAGAGCCATTTCAAAGTGTAAAAAAAAAAAAAACCCCAAGCAGTAATGGTTCAGCTCTTACCAGCTGGAAAACCCAAGAAACATTGTGCATAACTGCCCTCACACAAGTAGCCAAGTAATATTTCTCCCTGCCAGGCTGTTCGTCCAATTCAAAAGAAAAAACCATCATGATGTTCTCAAAGTGGGAAATAGTCATTCAAACTGGAATGAGACAAAGATAAAAGGAGTTCCCCTACCTTTCCCAGATCTCCCAGAGGAGAGCCTGTTTTTGCCGGACTTGGAGCCACGTGAGTCCCTCTCTCTCATGAGTCTCTGCACTTCATCTATGGAGAGTTTCTGCAGAACAACCACAGGCTTGACGCTCTTCTTCACGTCCATCTCAGGTTCTAGTCTCTCCAGCCGCACACACGGCTGCTTCCAGCCTTCTGGAAGATCTCCGCCTCCGTGATCTCCCCCTTTTCTGATTTTGGGAATGGTGAAGTTCTTAAGCGCTCCCGAACTGGTGTTTTCACCAAGCATGTATGGAGGAAGTTCGACCGGTTTACTCCCCGACTGAGCTTCACGCTGCGTGCTGACGTCGGCGTGCCGACCTTCAGGTCTGTGTTTCTGCCGCGGGGTATCGGGCTGCTTGTCATCATGGCGATGCCGGTGTTCTGGAGCATGGTCGTGCTTGTGTTTGACGGGCTTGGGGGTGACGCCCTCCTGCGGCTCCTGAGGCCAGCGCTGAGCCTCGCTGGCAGGTATAGGCATGCCCATGCATGCGTCCTCCACTCTTCCCACTTGCTCCAAACTCACTTGCAGGCCCGGGCGGCTGGCACTGGTGCCCGCAGCACTGGCCTCTTGAGGGGCCAGCCTGTGCCCAGCGTTAGCCCCTCCTCCCCCACCTGGAGCCACAGAGCCTGAACCAGCTGTGCCAGCTGCGCCAGGCTCCTGCGGGTGGGAGTCCTGTTTACGCTTCTTCAAAGGCTTATCTACAGAGAGAAACAGACATGCATGGGACATTGAATCTCACGTGTCCAGGTCATATTTTACCCACAAATTCTCATTACAGTAATGTCCATTATAATAAAGAGAATAATTCCTATTATTGTCAACGGTGATTCTCAGATTCACATTACTGTGATAGTTATTTTTATTATGAAAATTTGTTCAAAATAATGTTAAAATACAGGGTCCTAAAACAGAATAAATTTTCTTTTTGCAAAATTCAATTTCTCCTTTCTTTCATTTGATTTTGCATTTGTAAATTTTTGCAGCTACACTACCATTGTAAAGTTGTTTTTTTTTATAAATTAATGCTTCTATTCAGCAAGGACATATTAAATTGGTAATAAGTGACAGTTAAGGATGCTCATAATTAACTGGTTAACTGACATTAAAAATTTTGATCGATTAAAATTATCAGTTAAATGGCTTAAAAAGTAATTTAAGACACTTTTCAAGTAATTTTCAAGATATTTTAAAACATTTGCTGCATGGTTAAAAAAATAAGCTACCCATATAAAATAGTGTTTTTAAGAGAGAGAAGAAAAAAAACAAAAAAAACATAAGCATGTGTCACATTTTATTATTACATTCATAAATATTGTAAATTACAAGTAAATAAAGCAAAATGTTTACAAACATTATACTATAAACATATCTACAGTATATTTTAGTTCCCCTCACTCCACAAAACAAAACAAAAAAACCAAAAATAAATTAGCTATATAAACGTCGAGCCAAAACAAATTCATTTAAAACTAAACTGAAACAGAAACCAGCTTTGGGCTATATGTTTATGTGCGATTAATTGTAATTAATTACAGAAAAATGTGCGATTAGTTAATTTTCTTCATCTATTGACAGCAACCATTTAAATAGAAAACTAAAGAAAGTTTTTAATGTAATAATATGTCATAATATTACAGTTTTTACTGTAATTTTGATTAAACAAATGCAGCCTTGGAGAGCATAAGAGGCTTCTTTCAAAAATTTGAACAATAGTGTTTTGCTAAATAGATTGTTCAGCCTGAACAGAGTTCAGGGATGTTTGATATATCAGTAACCATCTGCCATATAATGTAAGTATTTTAATTTAGAAGATCCAAATATAAAAAAAGTGCAAATATTAGTTTTAAAGACAACGTGTTTAATGACATACCTTTGTCCTGCACCTCTTTAGCGCCACGGTCCGTTTCCATGGCCGCTTCACTTTCCATTCTTTCTATTGCGGCAAGAGCCTCCACAAGTTCTCCTTCAGGGTCTGAGCCCGGGTACATTCCCCCAAGCTCCACCTCTGCTGGCCTCGTCCGTGACTGCCTCAGGATCAGCTTAGTGTGAGTTAGTGTGTCTTTTGACGGTGAGCCCACCATATCATACACTGCAGCCTTATCGGTGGTGTCCCGCTCTCCCTCATTAGGCTTTAGACCGCGCAGCTTTTCCGGGGAGCCCAGATGCAAGTCTTGAGCTCCATCACAAGGAGGGGTGTAAGGTGGAGATGACTGCAGTATGTGAGACGTGAAACCCGTCCTCATCTGATCCTAAGGGTTTACCGAGAAAAACACAATCAGAACAGCTTCTTAAGGAGTGACTGTTACATTGAGAACAGACTATCTGATCATGGTTATTTGATTTAACCACAGGTATTTCGGATAAGCACAATTATTGTGTTCAAACAATGTTGCTCTGCTGATTTCCCAGTAATTTGGTCACCTAATCACTTTTAATTCCAGTAGCTATATGAGCTTTACAGATCTTTATTGGAATGTGTTTAAACAGGTTTTTCAGGCTTGTTCAGTCAACCTTATACAATTTTTGCACACGCACCTGTGGAACAGTCCTTGTCACAGTTCCAATAACTTACATTAAACAACAATAACTTAAAGGGTTAGTTCACCCAAAAATGAAAATTCTGTCATTAATGACTCACCCTCATGTCGTTCCAAACCCGTAAGACCTCTGTTCATCTTCGGAACACAGTTTAAGATATTTTAGATTTAGTCCGAGAGCTTTCTGTCCCTCCATTGAAAATGTATGTACGGTATACTGTCCATGTCCAGAAAGGTAATAAAAACATAATCAAAGAAGTCCTTGTGACATCAGTGGGTTAGTTCGAATTTTTTGAAGCATCGAAAATACATTTTGGTCCAAAAATAACAAAAACTACGACTTTATTCAGCATTGTATTCTCTTCCGGGTCTGTTGTCAATCCACGTTCACGACTCCGCAGTGACGCTGCTGACGTGTTATCTGGTGCGCCCGAGCTTCGTTTACAGTCTGAGGGAGACGCACGCTGTAAACAAAACAACCTTCGCAAACATGTCTAAAAGTTGTGAATTAGTTGTAACATTAAAACAGGAGATCATGACTTACTCTGTGCTCAAAGTGGAGCTCCGAGCATTATAAATTCCAGGATATGCTTTTTTTTCATTGGTTGTTGCGTTAAATCTTACCCAGATACAATAGTGCTATATTCTTATTGGCTATTGTGTAGCCTCTTTCTTTTTTTGATTGGCTGATAAGTGGCAGGCTCGACTAAGAACTCCAGGGGAGACGTGCTTGATTCCTGCCCGGTTCCATAGAGAGAGCGGCTCGGCCAGATAAATTTTAGGCGCTGCGGCATATTAAATATATGATAAATCGTTTTTCTGCGTGAGAAATACAATGTGTGGCGGGAGTGCGTGACAAAAGACCGAAATGAGTGACTGAGAGCCCAGTAATGCCGCAGCTGGAACATGTGGAATATTCAGCAGATGAGATGACATTACGTCACGTCAGCAGCGTCACTGCGGAGTCGTGAACGCGGATTGACAACAGACCCGGAAGAGAAGACAATGCTGAATAAAGTCATAGTTTTTGTTATTTTTGGACCAAAATTTATTTTCGATGCTTCAAAAAATTCTAACTAACCCACTGATGTCACATGGACTACTTTGACGATGTTTTTATTATCCTTTCTGGGCATGGACAGTGCACCGTACAAACATTTTCAATGGAGGGACAGAAAGCTCTCGGACTAAATCTAAAATATCTTAAACTGTGTTCCGAAGATGAACGAATATCTGTGAACGTTGTTAAATTTGACCATGTCCACCTGGTATTAAGATGTGTTTTGGTCGATCGGATCACAAGTGGATGAGGGAGACACATACCCATTTACACCTAGTGTTTTAATCCGTCTCTTTTGTCCACTTTCAACCACTTCTGTCCTGATTTCTTTGAGGGGAGGGTCTATGGGCGGGTAAACGTATGGTTTTTTTTTTCTGATCTTTCGAGCTAATGGACAAAATAAGCTCACACAATTTACATATGAACGCGCCCATGATGATGGAAAACATATGAGAGAACCTTGTGCTTTCATCTTCAAACTAAACTTGGGTCTTCAGCCGACAAAGTTTAAATCCCGTCTGGCTAGTGCGCTTTCCATAATGTTTACGCATTAGGTCAGTAGGCAGAAAGTAGGTAGTCTTTTGTGGCTGTTCGAGTGCATTGAGCATTTCCACTATGAAAGCAATCCGGTCAAATGCGTTTTCGACTACCTCTGGAAGTGGTCGAAAGCCGACAAGTTTAAAATGTTTCACACTATGTTTACACCTGTATTTGGAGTCATCCACTTGTGATCCGATCGACCAAAATGCATCTTAATACCAGGTGGAAACAGGGCCTTTATGTCTCAGTAGTTGAACCTTTATGTTCATACAAATATTTTGACAAATTTGCAGGAAATAGCTTTTGAAAGTGGGAGGACATTTCTCTTTTTTTGTGGAGTATGTGTATGTGTGTGTATAATATATTTATATTAGATAGAGAGAGAGAGAGAGAGAGAGAGAGAGAGAGAAAGCTTTGTTTGGGAAGAACATTTACAGCCTTTTTTGTGATGGTCAGTCTATTGTGATTGTTTCTATTATTTACAGAATTGAATAAATTACTTTGATATGTAAAGGTGTCAAGTGTATTAATCTTACACTGCACGTGACCACCAAAGTATTTAGTTAATGATTTCTGACATGTAATAAATGAAGCACACAAAAAGTATGACAAAGCCCTAAAACTGACAATCATCAAAACCCTAAAACTGACGATTAATCATCATAATCATAATTATTTCTTGGACAATTGTCAGCCAAATGTCATAATCGTGACAGCCCTAGAATTTCTACCTTATTCTCATGAACATTTCTCATGCCTCCTGGAATCATCGGACTTGCTACTGAACCTGGAAAAAAAAACAGAACGAAGTCTAAATGAGCCAGAAAATTTTGAAAGATCTTGATGCATGGAAGAGCTGCTGTAAAGGGCTGCCTATGTGTGCATCTTTGTGCAGACCTTGCTGTAGGTGCTGGTGTTGACTGTAGGCTGGAGGGTGTGGGTACTGTCTGTAGCCGGTAGCAGGGCTCTGGGGGGCATATGGGCTGGGCACTGGGCTGCTCTGCTGCGGCACAAACCGTCCACCAGAACCAGGCTGCCCCGCCACAAAACGCCTATCATAAGGAACAGGAGAGGACATGGTCAGCAAAGAGACTATTAAACCTACCTGCCAACATTGAACCGTTAAAAAAAAAACTAACATTAATTATTTATTCTAAATAATTTTACTTCATAAAAAGAAAGAAAATGAAAGGGTAGACAAATAAAATGTACGATTATCAAGCTGATAATGTTTTATGTAAAAATAAAATCTAATTGGGATTTTTTCAGATACAAATTGTGATTGTCAATTAAAATGTAACAATAATAATCATTTTTGTTATTAGTAAATTAAAGTACTAAAATATAATTACTAAATTAAAATAAATATTACTATTGTAAATATTACAACTATTATTTTGTCGTGAAACTGCAGGTAGCTCTTAAAGTTTCTCTTTTGTTGACAACAGCTGGTTTACAAGAACTTCTCATTACAAGTTTGGGAATATGATTAGTCGTAGAATGCAGGATTTCTACAGGTTTCATCAAATCTAATTTAATGCTTTTTAATGGCAATTTTTTAATTTTTTAATGCCATATGTGTTGCTAAATGTTAAAAGATGACGACATACGGCAATTAGAAAATTCATCATGTCATTGTTGCATTCGCATTTTGCCAAGTGTCAGCCCTTTACATTTGTTTGCTTCTCTGCTGCTACCCTTTTGCTCACATAATATATTTTAATACAGCCAAATTCCCAATAAAATTGTTTCATCTATATATTTTTTCTGTTTTTGTTGTCAGACAATATGAAATGGTGACTGAAACGCGGCCCATTAAGACTACATACAGGGTTCGACATTAAGCCTTGTCATGTGGACATGCGTAAATCGGTCATTCACTTGTACGAATAAAACAGTTGCATGTTTGGAAAAAAAATTTTTTATTTTTTTTTTGTGGTGGAAAAATAAATTTGTTCTGAATATTTCTGTTCATTGCAGCTTTGACATGTAAATCTGAACATTTTTGATTGATTGCAACTGCATTAATTAATTTTATGAGATTGTTTTAAATATTTTTTGAAAATTCAAATAAGAAATGTTGGGGGGAAATTATGCTTTTAAAAATGAAACTAAACCACCAGTAGGTGGCGTCAAGTAACCGTCTTAATGAGTGGGTCATTGATTCATTCATTCAAACGATTCATTCCAATGGCTGATTCGTTCAAGAATGAGGCAGTTGTTTATGAATGGGTCATTTAATCTTTGACTCAACCGATTCCTTCAAAACGCTGAATGATTCAGTAATGAAAACAAGGCTGAGTGTTGCGCTTTGCTGTGATCTTTGTTTGAAACTATTTTTGCTGCTAAAAATAGAATAAAAACAATCAATGTTCCTTTTAAAATGAAAGTGGCTTGATATTAACTATTTGTTAACTGAACTGTTGTATGAAATCAGTGTCACATTTTTAATCATGATGGTAGCAAACCAGCATTCTTGGTTGTGTGGTTTTGCTTACCAGTATCAAGTTATAAAAACTCCACATTTTGAATTTTTACCGCAGTATGTTTAACTGAGTTTCTTTTTGTGTGTGATTCACTCATGTTTCCATTTCTCCTCCAGATGGTGCACGAGCCTCAACAGCGCAACCTTGTTATCATCAGTACATTATAGCCTATTATTATCCACTATCGATCGCCACCAACACTAAACGTAATAAAATCAGTCATACTCGCGTTTTGGTGATCCCCAAGTTGCTGTTTTTTTGGGGGTTTTTTTTGTATTGACGTTTTAATCAGGTCCTTTTCCGGTCGGGAAAGTAAAGTTCGAGCCCTGACATGTTAAACCAGCACTAAAATCCTGATTTATAATCGAGATGTTGTCTGACAAAATCACCATACACATAAGATAGACATTTGCTGTGATTTTGGTTATATGTACACGTAAAATGATCACTCAGGTTAGAAGCAATAGTATCTATTTTATTTGTTCTCTGACAGAGCGCACATTCTCAACTGAATGCGCTGCTGAACCAGAGAGGTGCACCTGCGGCAGGAAAGCAAGACCTCGCGCTCATGCGGCAGTACCAGGGGGTCTCGGAATCAGGTTAACAAGTCGCTATATTCGTCACAACGCGCTTTCTTGGAAAAAAGTCCCGAAAAGGCGCTAAGTTGGCAACACTGATGCAGCCTTCTGTCTTCAGGTCCCAGTGCGCCGCTGTCCAAAATGGCGTTACGGCAATTTTACACCGGCCGGAGGCAATTACCAAACTGGTTCCGTGTGCATATCACACCAATGTACATTTTACGACAGAAAATCAAAGTTATTAATTATTTAGGCTTTATTCAAAATAAATCGGTAGTATTATTTTTCTTCAAAACTAATCAAAAAAATTTAATGCCTGTAGAAATGAAATTTATTGCTTTTTAATGCCATTCAAGGCCTTAATTTTCACAAAATCCATTTAATGACTTTTATTGCTTTTTAATGCCCCGCGGATACCCTGGAATGGTAAGGAACGGTTCCAGTTGTGTTTCCACTGGAGCCTGGTACAGCTCGGCACGGTTGTCTAACCGTGCTGAATCGTGCTGGTAGAATCCGTGAAGTGAAGTCGCCACACAGGATTGGTAACTTGGCTGTTGGCTAGCTACCAGTCTCTCCGTAGCTGGCAAAGCGCTCTATTTGAGCGACGTAAACACAAATTAATAATAAAATTGAAAGAAATATCTTATCCTCCATAACGCGATCCTTCTTTAAATCTCATATCATAAGTAAACCGCTGCGTTACCAAGGTAACGACTGACACTTTTATATTACATTCCAAAGAGTGGCCGTTATTAGCCCCACAGTGGAAAATGAAACCGTAACCATACCAGCTGGCCTGGATCAGCATGGAATGGAACGGTTACGCAATGAGAACCGTTCGACCCGACGGTGGAAAAGCGGCTATTTGTTGCATCTCTAAATGCACATTACAAGTGACCCAAACTTTGTGTGGAGCAGCAAAACAATGGATCATGAGCTGCTTGTGTGATGAACAGTGCCATGCTTCACTCTGAAACATGCAGTACATTTATGTATTTAATTCAATGGCAGCCTTCAAGATTTGATATTCACACTAAGCAATATTGTGTTTTAGGTTTTATTCTGACTCATCAAGCAGCCCTATGTTAAAGCAATGTTGACATTAATATTTGTTTTTTTCCTTAGCATAGCATTAATGTGTTAATACCGAAATAAATCACACATTAATCCCCACACTTAACATTGTTATTGAAACATGCTGGATGCTGGCTATATAATAGTAAATAACAGCAGTTGTTAGTTTGTTTTGCACAACAAAATGCAACTAGACGTGACACAAATAGAAGCACAAGCACGTCCTTCACATGAAAACTGAATTAGAAAGCAGGCTCACCCAGAGGGGCTATGGGACATAGAGGCCTGCTGGTAATTGGCAGAGGCTGGGCTTCCCTGCATGGAGCCATGCGTGATTTTATACGGCGGTGCCATTGACTGCTGACTTATACCTGTGGAAAAACAAGAATGTGAATAATGGCCTGGATGAGTAACAACACAGAAACAGAAAAGCAAAACTCTAACAACAAAACACCACTTGAGATGTTTACTAAATGTTTAAATATGGCTAGCTTTATGACTATGATAGTCATTATGTCATCGCAATGAAGTCACAGAACATAAAACAGGATATTTTAAAATAGATGAGTTTGCAACATATTGTAACTTTCACACACAACATTTTCTGACACATCAGCTTGGATTGTTTTGTGATGTGGTCAATGTAATGCAGGCTGTTAGTGAAGAATGGAGCAGTGGCAAGTATATTGGATGTGGAAACATTAATTTATATATTGATTATTTTAACACACTAACTAACAAACTAACGGTTATGTTATGGAGAAATAATTCATTTGGTTTTCTTCTCTGTTGTTTCAAAATTATTTTCTTAGTTTAATGGAACATCACAAGGTTATAAAAACAATGCCCCCTTCTGTAGTCCTAATGGTAACTATGTTTTGGGAGAGAAAAGGGAGGCAGAATCCATCTTATCAGAAGGACACAAGCTGCAGAGAGAAAATGAAACATCCTGTAGGCAGACACACATATCATTACATGCTTGGGTGGGAGTAATGATATTTATAATATGTAGAGAGGAAAACCCAAGTAGAAGAAGATATATTTACTTACCCAATCAATTGCAATAGTTTTTGTTCTATGTTAAATTAATATGTATGATTGTACTAAATTAATACTTTGTGAGAAAGACTACCTGGACTCATATGAGAAAAATAAAATTGCTTGATTTTTTACCACTGAGTGACCTGACTTCATCTTACAGGTGAATTTCCACCACATGCACCCATCAGTTAGAATTGTTACACTGCATTCACACGGGGCGTCAGCATCAACGCTTGACGGAGGGCGTGTCTGAAGCTTGTGTTGACACGACCGTTATAGTGATAACAGCCAATTACATTACTTTCCGGTGTTGCATTAATGAATTGGTTAGCGACTGCTCTAGAGTGTTTGCATAAGGCGATCTGATTGGCTGACGCCTGCCTTGGCGCTTGAAAAGTTGAGAAATCTTCAACTTCTGCCATGAGCAACACGAGTAAAGAGTCGCGACGGAACCCACAATTCAGTTCGGCAACGCATGACGTCACCCATTCAAAGTAAATGAGAAGCGTTAACGCCGACACCCCGTGTGAATGCAGCGTTACAAAAGCAAAAGCAAACAGCACAGTTTTGTACATAAAACTGTTATTTCCTCAGGTTGAACTGATAGCAAGTGCAGTCTGTTAACCTTGAAGTAATATCCGTTTCCCTATGTGCTTGAAATGACTCTTACCTGCTTGGGCCGGATACTGGGGAGTGCTGGGTGCAGTCTTATTCCTGAAAATGTTGGGGTTCCTGGACAGCAAAAGCTGCAGCAGAACTGGAACATCTCCCTCCAAATCATCACTGCCCAGGCTGTCCTTCAGCTCTCTGTGGAAAACATATCAGATTTGAGACACAGACCACTGACAGTGTACATGGGCCCTATGATTTCCACAATGCAGAAAATGCAGATGGAATCACAGAATGCAGTCATAAATTTATCATAATTTATTGTGTAACATGGAATCTCTCAAAGTTTGCAAATTTTGGATTATTCAATCAAAAGTAGGGCTGTACACTTAAATGTGATATGGACTACTGTGAATATTAAACTGCAGTCCTTCCTGTTTCCTTGCAATAGTTTATTAAAACATTATTGATAAAACAAAACTGTGTGATGTTTCTATAAAGAATCAAGTTTTATTATTTAAACTATTAGTTTTATGCATTAATTTGGTACCACTTTTTCTGAAAAATTAAAAACAGAATCCCGAAAAAATATTTAATTATTATTATTATATGAATTATTACTAGGGATGCACCGATGTATCGGCCGCCAATATTTATCGGCCGATTTTTGCTCAATTTACAACCATCGGCATATTGGCTGAAGGAGGAAAAAAGGCCGATATAACAAACCGGTGGTTTATTAATTAACTGCGTGAAGGCGCTGAGCTTTATAATGACTGTTGCGTAATCCTAGCGCTGCTGTCTGCGCTTTAGAGTTAATCAAATAACAAAAGATCGCACACTATTCTTGACTAAATAACTTCTGTAACTTTCATAAGTGTAGCGGACCCCATCTGAATGATGACTAAAACTTTACTGATGTTTTATTAAGTTTATTTGCGTCCATTTTCACTCCAAACAAATCACCACAAAAGCTAAACAATGCAGAGCACAAGAAGTGCGCATTAAACTCTCTCTCCATTGCATTATCATCCACATACAGCGAATTACTCAAAACACTTATTACAACTGACAGTTAACAAATACATACAGATCTTATGCCTTTTCGGGGGGTGCTAAATAAACTGACAAACTTTAAATCTGCAAAATATCTCTGAAATTATCTCAATAATTGTTTGTTACAATCGGTATCAGCCCCAAAAAAATCATATCAGAGCATCCCTAATTATTACATTGTTAAAGTTTTATAAATTCAAATGATTAGACAACCATTTTGATTATTAATTAAATTTAATTAAACCATTAAAATCAGAATCCAAAGAAATTAAAATGGAGAACATTGAATTTGGGAAAAAATAAAACAGATTTCATAGGGCCCCCAAGTACAGACAGACCTGCACGAGCAGAGAGTTAAAGGATTTATTTACTTCAGAATTAAAATTTCCTGATAATTTACTCACGCCTATGTGAGTAAACTATCTAAATAGTCTGTGATTCTGCCACGCATTATGTAATTACGTTGGAAAGGTCACACGTGACGCAGACTGAAGTATCAGTCCAGTGTCTACAAAGCGGATGTGCAAACACTAAGTCAAAAGGCCTTTACAGAAAAAAAAAAAAAAAAAAAGGTAAAACAATGATGTCGGATGATTTTGAAGTTGGAGGAGAAAATGAGATGGAGTTTTTCTACCGTGGTACTTCCATCATGCGTGACCTTTCCAACCTGATTACATAATGCATGGCACATCGCAGTGCAAGATGAGCATTTGTGGTTAAAAAGTATATAATTTTTTTATTTTTTTTTTGACTGATCGTTTCACTAGATAAGACACTTATTTCTCATCTGGGATCGTGTAGAGCCCTTTGAAGCGGCACTGAAACTGCAATTTGGACCTTCAACCTGTTGAACCCCAGTGAAGTCCACTATATGGAGAAAAATCCTGCAATGTGTTCCTCAAAAACCTTAGTTTCTTTTTGACTGATGAAAGAAAGACAAACATCTTAGATGACATGGGGGTGAGTAAATTATCAGGAAATTTGAATTCTGAAGTGAAATAATCCTTTAAGCCCAAACAGGGTACCCCCAGGATCCTCCAAATGAAATTCAAGGCTTTTTAAGACCTTTTTAATACCATTTTAAATGAAATTCAATGCCAACTTCGTACCCATTCTGACAGAAGTATGAGGGGAAAATGTCAAATCTGTATAAATTTTGAACCCTAGAAAATAATTATGTACAAGTAGGCTACTTGAATTAAATAAAACATTTTATTTAAATTATCAGTTATATTTAATACATACGCAACAGCGTAACACATTTGATTTGTAATAAACAAATAGATTTGAACTTGGTGTTGAACACTACAGCCTTCGCAGCTCTGTATATTAGTAATATATGCCGTTTTGTTGCTTCCACACGAGAATGTAGCTGCAACCTCGGAGTCAGGAAACATGATTTTTAAAATCTCTGTAACGTTTTCATTTGAAGTGTAAGAGTGGTGCTCAGAGACTGTTTTAAGGACCCACATCACCTCTGCCCGCAGAGTTGGTGTCGAGCCACAGTACGATAGAATGTTCCTTGGCTGTGGTGGCATTTCTATTGTAGAAATGTCTTCATTATTGATAGTCAGAGCTGTTTCAGTAACCGAAGAGATCCGCGGTGCACAGAACGGGCCAATGGGTGGTTGGCGCTGGCGAGCAGTGCTACACGCGGTCTGTTTGGCACCCTTCATATGGGAGTCCAGGGCCGTAACACCCATTGTCGCTAGCTTAAAAGATTTCCTGCACCAACAGCAATAGGCCTCGCGGTCATTTCCTGGCACAGGCTTGACCCAAACGTAATTCGGATTCCTTGTCCACAGCGGATTAAACCGACACTTTCCCATTTTAGCCGACAAACTAAGCTAGCTACTATCTTGTTCTGTAATTTACCTCACTTGCCTTGTAACCATAGTAACGGGTGCGCGAGCTTTCGCGCTTACTGCTATGACGTGGAGCGCGAGGTGCACTCAACATTACGCTGCATGAATTTTTAATTAGCCTACACTAGTAACAGTTCATTTTGTTACGGTATGAACTTAATCCTAGGAAAAGTTAAAAAATAAAAAAAATAAAAATAAGACCTTTGTAACGAAATCCAAGACTTTGTATACCAAATTAAAGGCTATTAAGGCCTTAATTTTAGATTATCAAATTTAAGACTTTTTCAATGCTTTTAAGACTCCGCGGGTACCCTGCCAAAGTAGGTTTTGGCTGTCCACGTTCTCTGACACTCCATGCACTGTCCACATGACATAGCTTTCTTCATCGGGAGGGTTCGCAGATGTACCCTGTACTGGGTACATGCACTGTGCACTGTGCATATTGCCACTAGATAGTGATGTACTGTAAAGTAGTCCAATAAGAGTGCATAAAGAAAGATACAAAACAGTAAATATAGCAGCAGATCCTTCTCCATCGTTTCCATTTTGGTTCTTGTTCTAAACTTCACATGCAATGACAGATCAGCTACTTTTCTTCTTCTATCCTTCTGAGTGAACATCCTGAAAATGACAACTCTGCCCTCTGCTGTCTGGTAGAGTATAAAAAAGCAATTGTACTGCACACGTGTCGAACGCGTCCATCCGCGCTCATCCGCTGTTGAGTACACTTTGAAAGCTGTGTGGATATGACCGTGCGTAATACTGAGCAGAGTGTGGAAAATTAAGTATACCAAGGCCTTTAGATAGGCAAAGACAGAGGAGGCATGCAGGTGTGTTTGGTTTATGTACAGGGCAAATGTAAGCAGAAACTCACATNAGGATCCTCCAAATGAAATTCAAGGCTTTTTAAGACCTTTTTAATACCATTTTAAATGAAATTCAATGCCAACTTCGTACCCATTCTGACAGAAGTATGAGGGGAAAATGTCAAATCTGTATAAATTTTGAACCCTAGAAAATAATTATGTACAAGTAGGCTACTTGAATTAAATAAAACATTTTATTTAAATTATCAGTTATATTTAATACATACGCAACAGCGTAACACATTTGATTTGTAATAAACAAATAGATTTGAACTTGGTGTTGAACACTACAGCCTTCGCAGCTCTGTATATTAGTAATATATGCCGTTTTGTTGCTTCCACACGAGAATGTAGCTGCAACCTCGGAGTCAGGAAACATGATTTTTAAAATCTCTGTAACGTTTTCATTTGAAGTGTAAGAGTGGTGCTCAGAGACTGTTTTAAGGACCCACATCACCTCTGCCCGCAGAGTTGGTGTCGAGCCACAGTACGATAGAATGTTCCTTGGCTGTGGTGGCATTTCTATTGTAGAAATGTCTTCATTATTGATAGTCAGAGCTGTTTCAGTAACCGAAGAGATCCGTGGTGCACAGAACGGGCCAATGGGTGGTTGGCGCTGGCGAGCAGTGCTACACGCGGTGTGTTTGGCACCCTTCATATGGGAGTCCAGGGCCGTAACACCCATTGTCGCTAGCTTAAAAGATTTCCTGCACCAACAGCAATAGGCCTCGCGGTCATTTCCTGGCACAGGCTTGACCCAAACGTAATTCGGATTCCTTGTCCACAGCGGATTAAACCGACACTTTCCCATTTTAGCCGACAAACTAAGCTAGCTACTATCTTGTTCTGTAATTTACCTCACTTGCCTTGTAACCATAGTAACGGGTGCGCGAGCTTTCGCGCTTACTGCTATGACGTGGAGCGCGAGGTGCACTCAACATTACGCTGCATGAATTTTTAATTAGCCTACACTAGTAACAGTTCATTTTGTTACGGTATGAACTTAATCCTAGGAAAAGTTAAAAAATAAAAAAAATAAAAATAAGACCTTTGTAACGAAATCCAAGACTTTGTATACCAAATTCAAGGCTATTAAGGCCTTAATTTTAGATTATCAAATTTAAGACTTTTTCAATGCTTTTAAGACCCCGCGGGTACCCTGCCAAAGTATGTTTTGGCTGTCCACGTTCTCTGACACTCCACGCACTGTCCACATGACATAGCTTTCTTCATCGGGAGGGTTCGCAGATGTACCCTGTACTGGGTACATGCACTGTGCATATTGCCACTAGATAGTGATGTACTGTACAGTAGTCCAATAAGAGTGCATAAAGAAAGATACAAAACAGTAAATATAGCAGCAGATCCTTCTCCATCGTTTCCATTTTGGTTCTTGTTCTAAACTTCACATGCAATGACAGATCAGCTACTTTTCTTCTTCTATCCTTCTGAGTGAACATCCTGAAAATGACAACTCTGCCCTCTGCTGTCTGGTAGAGTATAAAAAAGCAATTGTACTGCACACGTGTCGAACGCGTCCATCCGCGCTCATCCGCTGTTGAGTACACTTTGAAAGCTGTGTGGATATGACCGTGCGTAATACTGAGCAGAGTGTGGAAAATTAAGTATACCAAGGCCTTTAGATAGGCAAAGACAGAGGAGGCATGCAGGTGTGTTTGGTTTATGTACAGGGCAAATGTAAGCAGAAACTCACATGTGCTCCGTGGAGACCTGGTTGAGGCTGCTGGCAAGCTGAGAGACCAGAGTTTCATCCCTGCAGCCCATCAGACGCCCCACTTCCTCAGCTACACGCCCACTGTACAGCAGGCTCTTAGTGGTGGTGCCCGGTAAAGGGGAGGGCAGGGGCAGCTGGTTCAACACTGTACACAAAAACAGAGTGCAATAAGGCCATGCTTTCTTTATTAAAAGATCTCCCAGGGTAGAAATCTAACAGGCATCTATAGTGCAGTCAGATATGTTCTGATGCAGCCAATGTAAAACACCCCTTTTATAGCGTACATAAATCAGAGCCCATGAAAGCAACTTATCAGCAAAATTCGGGGGAAAAGAAAAACAAACAAACTCTGAAACCAGAAGAAATAAATTTCTCTATATTAAACAGGACCAAAGTAACATTAATTGCAAATTTAAGTTAAAACAAATAAAAATAATATAAATGAGTTTTTAGGAAGGAGTGGACAGAATGAGCAAAATGTTATAACAATATAATATACAAGTAAAAATAACAATGCAGTTATTTATGCTGGAAATATGCAAACAAAATGGTTTATTTATTAAATAACCATGTGCAAAACACCTGTTACTTTGGATATCACTACATGGCACCCAAAGAATAATGTTATTGTTTATATATCAGGGATGGTCTCTTTATTCTATTGTATTTATTTATGCTGTCGTTTGTAATTTGCTTATTTGTTCTTATTTTATTACTGACTAGGGCTGGGCGATATGACAAATGAAATCTCGATAATTTTTTCCCATATTGATCGATAACGATATATTTCGATATATAAACTGTTCATGCTGCCGGCTTTAAAAGAGTATCCCAACTATGACTGTAGCCACAAAAATTGGAGGGTTCATTAATTACATTTTAAAGTATAGTTTATTAACAAAAATAGATTACACATTTGGCCTAAAACAAATTAAGACAATTTACTAACTTAGCGTGTGACTTAATTATAAACAAGCCCGAAATACACCGGGACTCTTATTTTGAAATGTCTACACAATTGCAGGCTGATCCTTTAGATTCTTACAACCGTCTAAAACATTTTATATAAAGGCCATAAAGTAGAAATTGTAATAATCCATCAACTTGAGTTCATTAGCAATCGCTTGACATAAATCTGCGCTTTTCATTGATTGAGAATCACTTTGAAGCAGCCTGAAGCGCTGTTGCGCGAGCCTGTAGAACGCGCAACAGCGTCGCCTTGTGACTTTGCAACATGCAGCACTCTAGGTGAAATATCCACCAAATCTCTGCAGCGCACATGGGAATGTCAGCGGGAGTAAACAGTTCTGACGCACACATAACGAGCAGGTACGAAACACAGTAGGGCGAGGGGAGATTTTCCACTAGTTAATCGATCGCGGATAGTTTCATTATCTTGGGCGGATACAAAAGTATGAGAGGATAAAAATAATAAAAGCATAAATGTATCTCCAAATATACTTGGGCGGCCGTTAATATACCTGGGCGGCCCGCCCAAGTAAAGTCTATGTGTGGGAAGCACTGTGATTGAATAGGTTGGTTGTGTTGCCAGTCTTGTTTTTCACCGTCCGACGACATATTTTACAGATAGTTTTAATATGCGCCTGGTCGCTTTTCAAATAACCAAACCACTTCCATATAACTGAATTCGTGCTACCTTTTTTGTCGACAATTTCATCATTTTTGGATAATAACTCGAGGTTAGTTTCACTTCGCTGCTTCCACTCATTTTTGTCGTCCTTGTGTTGAGTTTGCTTTGCAAAGTGCCGTGAACGTTAAAAGCTGCACGCTGATTGGCTGTTGTCGCATATTTCTGCTATATGATTGGCTCTTATATTAATCCATATCGAGTAAAAATGCCTAGAGCTTATCATCGTTATTGGCATATATTTTATCGCGATTCGATATGATATTGTTTATCGGCACAGCCCTATTACTGACTGTTTATTAGTCTTTTTTTTGTAAATGTAGTTCAGCGATTCAAATAAAGCCTCCCTGTGCTATGTGTAAGCTATTACAACATAATTACCCAAATTATCAAAAAGTTATGAGATGATAAGTTATCTGTATGGTGGTATATATGGCAGTTTTCCCCGTGGTGTCGAAAATGTTATCGAATATCGATATTTTTCAAGTAATATTATCAAAGTTGGAAATTCCATTATCGTGACAACACTACTGTGACCCATTAAAAATAACAAAATTTGTTTTCCAGGCATTTAGTTTTATATGTTCTAATAGCAGCATAAAAAACAGAACACGAGGATTCACACATCGTCACACTACACACCTGCAGCGCTTCTGTGAACGGAGACTAAACTTTGCGAGAAATAGTAGCCTATAGGGTGAGTTTTGATTTATTTTTGTGACACACAATCAAAGAAACAGGAGACGGCAGAAAGCGCATCCTGTTTGTTTTGTTTATTTCACAAAAGCACAATGTTTTGTTTTTATTGTGAGTGAAAACATATAAAAGTAAACTACAGTTTAACATAAGTTTCTAATGATGTCTAACTCTTATCTGTATGACCATAAATGACGAGTATTTTAAGTTGCTTCAAGTGATCACGCAGGTGCTTCACGCACGCACGGCATTATCAGCTCTTGCAAACTTGACATCAAAGCCTGTTCATTATCAAAATAAAAAACTGTCAAACAAAACACTGCTAAATTTAAATAGTCCATAGTACAATCTGTGCCGGTCAGCGTGACCACCGCCCCACTGCGGTGTTATGCCAAGCACATTTCTGCGTGTGTGAAGGATGGTGTGCTACATGGATATGGGAACGGGAGTAAAGTAAGCCTAGTTTACATAATAAATAATAGTTTAGCATTCAGATAAATCGCGAATATGGAAACATTTGGATCTGTGCTAAATGAGAGAGGTAGGCTACATGAGTCAGTTTCTGTTTCAGTTTCACTTTAAATTGAATCATTTTGGCTTGACGTTTACATTCTTTTATTCTTTATAGCTTCTTTTATTTTTTTAATTCTTGTTCTGTTCTGAATACCGTCAAATTTGAAGGATTTATTGTGGAGTGAGGGGAACTAAAATAGCCTATAGCTATGTTTATAGTGTTCATAATGTTTGTAAACATGTCGCTTTATTTAGGCCTACCAGTATTTTACATTAATGTAATAATAAAATGCTAATTATATGCAAATTATCCGTTTTTCGCTCTCAAAAGCTCAATTTAATATGAATAGCATAGGGGTGGGCGATTTGACCAAACTCTTATTTCATGATATTAAAATTTTTTATTTCATGATAACAATATATATCACAATATAGTTAGTTTAAACCCTCCGAGTTTGCATGTTTTGATGCCCACAAGAAATTACACAGGGCTCGACAGTAAGGACTGCCCGATGGCCCGGGGCCAGTGTGAACGACGCTCGGGACAGTAGACGGAACGGTCGCTTGCCCGATCGGGCCAGTGCTGTAGGGTGTGCGATATATATATATCGAAACAAAAAACACACCCATTGAGTGCACGCATGCACTACGTGACGTAGTCTAGTAGGTTAGACTAGTGCGCGTGCATATTTAGAGTGTATGCTTTCACTGCGTGATTTAGTCTACTAAAATGCCTTTAGAATGCCCCAGAATTCAAGGTAAGGGGCAAAAATGCCTCAGTATATCTTTTATATTTATATCATTTAATATGGTTAACCAATATTACACAGCACCGTTTTTCTCCAAATATCAGCAATTACAAAAGTGATATTGATTTTATACAGAGTAGGCTACAGTTTAATGAACAAGAACTTAATATCAAGTGACTTACATTTTAGACACCAAATCGCCTGTTTAAATCTATTTCGCCAACGAAAATAGTTCCAAACAAAGTCCACAGAATTGTTTTGCGTCTTTGAGCAACACTTCCTGAATGAATCAGCAGCTTGAATGAATCGGTTGAATCTGGTTGAATCTAAATGACTCGCTCATTAGCAGGGACTTGCTGCCACCTACTGGCGGGTTTAATTTCAGGTTTAAGGTGTCTTTTCTTTTTTTAAATAATTTCAAATAACAGTATTTAACGTTTTATATTTTCAACATTTCAAAACATTATTTATGCATCTGTAACTGCTCTTGACTGATTAATAAAGTTGAATCTATAGTTATCTATAGTTACATAATTATAGATATTACAATTTCTGTACCTGAAAATCCCGTTTAAACCTACATAAAAAAACTTGAAGAGCATTGTTTGTTTAATTTATATGTTTGTTCTGTTGTATTCATTTGTGCTAGCACTCGTAATTTGATTATTACTATTTTATTACTTGCTGTTTATTTATCTAACAATATTTAAAATTTAATTGACTTAATCTAGTAGCTTTTGGTGTCATTACCTTATTTATTAAGCTTACATGCATCAAAAACAACGAAAACAATAACTTGGCTTATTTTATAGGCCCATTTTCTTTTCTGTTACTTTATTAATTTTTTGTTGTGGGGCAAGTGAAAATTTTGGCAGGGCAGGTAAAAATTTGATCCACTGGCCCAATCGGGCCAGTAGAAAAAATCCTTAGCATTGAGGGCCCTGTTACAGAGCCTGTAACATCTCTATTGTATAGAAGTGGCCAAACATTAAAGATAGATGGACATTTGAATTAAATGTTGTTTGGCCAATATTAAACAAGGATTTGATCATGCTGTAAAGAGTAACAACAACAACAACAACAACAATCACCAGTCCACTGACACCCTCTGCAGGCATTTGATATAAATAGGGCTGTGACGGTGGAAGTTTTTTACCACCATGTTGGTTATGGACCAACTCAGCGGTGGTGCATCTACATAATACAGACACACACACACATACATATATATATATATATAATAAAAATGCATCATACACCACTCTGCGCTTTGAGAGGGATGTGGGACATGAGCAGGAAAGAGACCATCTTTTTTCTAATATCTTCATGTTTTCTCCTGATGTTACAAGCAACTGACACTTCTTGTAAAAGGTCTTAAAAGTTAATTTTATCTTCCGCAGTTGCAAGACTTTAGGCTATGTTTGATTTTGGGCTGCCAGAGAAAGCGAAACTAAAATCACCAGCGTGTGTGAAATGCACTATACAAATAAACATGACGTGCCTTACCAAGTCTAATAACAAGCACAAACTGTGTTAAATGGAATGTTACATGCAAGCAAAAAGGTAACTGTTCTACAACATTTTTTTCTATTTCACACAGTAAAGAAAGCAAATAAAAAAGGCCTAATTAAAAGCAAACCAAAGGAAGAAACATTTATAATCCCCTGTGAAAATGAAGATTTGGGAAAAGAAACAAGAGATTCCATGTCCAGTGGAATAACTAATGGAATATTGTTAAATTAGCTGATAATTGGGTGTCCAGATCGCAAAACAGAATACAAAGCCGACAAAGCTTAAATGTATAGGCTCACGTACCTTTCCTTCAGCCACGGCTGTGATGTAACATTTAATTGCTAACCTATTATTTCTTTTGTAAACAAAGCTTTGTGCTTCATTACAAAGCATTAACATACAAAAAAAAAAGTGTTTTGGCATATCACCACCAGTGCTACTCGGCCACCGGGGTGGTGCGGTTGTCAAGTTTACCGGCAAAGCCCTAGATATAACACATAACACACATAAGTTGAATATTATTACATTATGTATTTTAACAGTGTTGTTCAATAAAACTATATAATTACTTGCTTCTGATACTTTATTTTAACCAATTATTATTGCCTCATTGTTATTATATATGTTTTTTTAAAGGTGCCGAAGAACATGTTTTCAAAAGATGTAATATAAGTCTTAGGTGCCCCCCGAATGTGTCTGAAGTTTCAGCTCAAAATACCCCATAATTTTTTTTTTATAAATTTTTTTAACTGCCTATTTTGGGGCATAATTATAAATGCGCCGATTCAGGGTATGCGGCCCCTTTAAATCTTGTGCTCCACGCCCCAAGAGCTCGTGCTTGCCTTGAACAGCATAAACTTCACACAGCTAATATAACCCTCAAAATGGATCTTTACAAAGTGTTCGTCATGCAACGTCTAATCGCGTAAGTATAGTATTTATTTGGATGTTTACATTTGATTCTGAATGAGTTTGATGGTGCTCCGAGGCTAAAATTAACATTACACACTGTTGGAGAGATTTATAAAGAATGAAGCTGTGTTTATGAATTATACAGACTGCAAGTGTTTAAAAAATGAAAATAGCGACGGCTCTTGTCTCCGTGAATACAATAAGAAACGATGGTAACTTTAACCACATTTAACAGTACATTAGCAACATGCTAACGAAACATTTAGAAAGACAGTTTACAAATATCACTAAAAATATGGATCATGTCAGTTATTATTGCTCCATCTGCCATTTTTCGCTGTTGTCCTTGCTTGCTTACCTAGTTTGATGATTCAGCTGTGTGTGCACAAATCTGGCTGCCCTTGTGTAATGCATTGAACATGAGCTGGTATATGCAAATATTGGGGGCGTACACCCCGACTGTTATGTAACAGTCAGTGTTATGTTGAGATTCGCCTGTTCCTCGGAGGTCGTTTAAACAAAAGAGATTTATATAAGAAAGAGGAAACAATGGAGTTTGAGACTCACTGTATGTCATTTCCATGTACTGAACTCTTGTTATTCAACTATGCCAAGGTAAATTCAATTTTTGAATCTAGGGCACCTTTAAATCATATATATGTATTTTAAAGGATATTGTTTACTTGGGTCTAGTTTTATTACCACAAAAAATATCAGATTACACGATTAATCGTCAAAATAATCACCGATTACTCATTACCAAAATAATATTTGATGACAGCCCTAGATTAGTCAAAACATTTCAAAATACACCCGCATTGTTTTGCATTTTGTGACCTTCAGTCAAATAAAAGACTATTTTTCCAGTCTTACATTTCATCAATGAAGATTTCTTAAAAATAGTGTTAAAATATTGTCCCGTTGTTGTGAACCCAATATTGTGAATCATCTAGTGAGCTAAGTTTTTCGTCACACCCCTAGTAGTCACTGATAAGTACAAAAAATAAAATAAATAAAGTTTTATATTTGACCTTCATTTTTATTTCCCAATTACCTCATTTGCAATGCCTCATGGGTTGAATTGTTCACTCACACACAATATAATCAAATTGTGTTTTAAAGCTAAAGACTGCAATGTTGTGGATCATCTTGCATATTGGTTCACGGCTTATAACTCCAAATTGTATAATTTTTGTAAAATCGCTACAGAAAAATGAATAGGAAAAATAATTCTAGAACCAAAATGTGGGCAGTTACCATTGTGCTCAATTGGAGAGTGAAGAATGAGTAGTGTGATGCGTGTACTTACGGTCAGTGAGACCAGCGATCCCAGCAAGGGTTGTGATGGGCACATGTGGCATGTCCCCATTCATACTGACGGCTGGGCACAGAAGTCTTATGCACACAGAGTTCCACAGAGATATTTATACGCTGACCATCCCTCACATCTCACTCAATCCTACAAAAAGAAAAGAGGGTTTGCATGAGGTTATGAATGGGATGTTTGCCTTTTCAAACGATTCTGTGCATTGACTTGAATAGATCAACATAAATGAAAAACTCGTATCAAAACAGACACTATGCTTCCTGGCAGAATCCGTCCACTCAGACTTACTGTCTGTAACAGGTATATTGATTTATATGTACACTAACTACCATGTAGAGGAGCATTATGTGAGACAGATAACATCTACAAACAGTGCCGACAGCCTGACGGACACACCCACTCTGGACTGACAGAGGATGGACGGAAGACACACCCCTCAATTAGATATGCAAGCCCAACCCTGTCTCCCGAAGGGACCAATAACAGCTGGGAGATTGACAGCACATAGTAAGCACAAAAGAGGAGATGCTAAGAAGCAGAACTCACATAATTTAACAAGAACACATTTTACATTTAAGCAAAACAGCATACTACATCACTGCTCAGAAGAGACAACAAGCTGCGTGTGTTTGTGTTTAAACAAATCCTAAATGCATTTCAAATAAAACAATCATAACAACCTCCTCCATGTTATCAAAAGGAGATCCCAAGAATGCATTTCCGCATCCGGGCTATTTAGAAAACATTAATATTCATGAATCATTTACATGTGAAGCTGTATTCGGAAGGTAAACAGTCCAGAGATGATCTCTGACGATCAGATTACAAATGCAAACGGGCATTTCTGTTGCACTGTCCCTTTAAATGTCAATACTTCACTTATTTATATTCATGAATCCATTCCGATCACTTGCATGCATGCAGGTTTCATGACAACAACTCGGCAGCGATATGCACATAATGCATAATTTCATAACCTGTTGTCGCTAGACAATAAAACTGCACAATCAGAACGTCTAAAGCGATCACATATTTATATTTTATATCGAAAACACGGTGAAAACGAATTTCAGTTTGCTTAAGTTCTGAACGCAATTATGACTGTGACTAAATTATGATATTATTCGCCAAATCTTTGATGCAAGATGCTATTAAAGGATTTGGCAGGTCATACAGTGGAGTGAAGCATCACATCTGTACAAATAGGGTGACACAAAATGACCAAAACACAGTGTTGACAAGTCGATCGCTGGAGAGAGGAACCATTCATCCTCAAAGCGTTTCGCTGACGTTTATTCAGCCGTAATGACTCAAAACATGACGAACATAGAGAAGTTATGAACACCAGAGATTGTAAATATTTACCATAACAAGCATTCAAGCCGTTCGTGGGCAAATTAAAGATGATTAGAGATGATTTTGACTATTAGCAAAGCGTTAGCTCGGGACTTAATAGATTCCTTGCAGATGCTCGCTAGTTAGCATTGCTCTGATCTGAAAGGTGAATTTTTTATAGAAACCCGCGCCGCTTGTGTCCTTACTTACTCAAATAACAAATTCAGTTATTTTATATACAATTTTCTGTCAAAAGTTTAGTCATTTAGCGTTAACAAACGATAGCCTCGGCTAAGCTAAACATTCGCGAAAGCTAGTTCGGCTACGCACATCTTTCTGTCTCCCTTCGCGAACAATAAAAACACTTTTTGCTTTCCTCCATTCGTTCCTCACTCTGTACGTCGCGCGACGAAACGTTTTCGGTCATCACAGTGCGCGTGGGATATTTGTAAATAATCCGTTTGAGTTTCCACACAAAAACACTCGCCCGTGTTTGTGTCGCGAGGCCTCCGCGAGCTCCCCAGAAGCCTCGGACTCTACGCACGAGCGCGACGCCGGGTCACGCGCTTCCCGCCACGGGGGCGCGCCGGAGGAGAACGACTAGCCGAGCCGTTGCGACGTTCGTCTCCTCAGAGCCGTTCCGTCGAGAAAAACAAAATGGAAATGTGTCGAAATGTGGTAAGGGAACGCGAAGATAGACTTAGCAGGAATTGTGAGAGGGTTTCATATTTACCTTAGCTTGGGGTAACTTCAAAGAAGAAAAAAATAAGGGGACTGTTGTTGGGATGAGAGCTTGGTTGTCGGTCTGCTGTAAGTCTCTGGCTCCCCCTCTCTGCTATAAAAAGATCAGCGCGGGCTAGCGGGGTTTGTTTAGCCGAGCCAGCTAACAACAAGCCAACTCTATCTTTATCTGGGGTGGGGGAGGTCAGGCTGTCTCTGATCACACTTTAAAAACATTTCATCATGGAGCAGAGTTTAATTCAGCTCCTTATTAACTAATCGCGTAAATGTTCGCAAAACACATATTCTTGCGTCTTTGTTTAGCAACAAAAAGCCCAACAACTGATGCTTTGTCGCTAGTCAGAGGGAATTGTAGGTTGACCGGAAATACAAATACTAATAACGTGATTTTTTTTTGCTGCTGATAATTTCCAGTGTGTTTCAGTCAGGTGCGAAAAACACATACAACTCAGAGCCCAAATTATTCAAGATATTTTTTATTCTTAAATATAGATTTTTTTTGTTTATTATTATTTTACATCCACATGANCAGTTATTTATATCTTTTGCTGTAGTGTGTCAATAGGAAATATCCGTTCACATTTCCAAACATTCATTTTGCCATTAATTGTAATAATCCAGTGAGATTTTTGAATGCACAAGGAGTCTGACAACAGCCGGTGCTCCACATGGAGATCTGATCTCACCATCATCGAATCCGTCTGTGATTACATGAAGAAACAGATGACGCTGAGACAAACTAAATCCAGGAGAACTGTGGCCGTGTCTCTAAGATGCTTGAAGAAACCTGCCTGCAAAGATACAGCACTGAGAAGAGTTTTAGGCACTTGTGTAAAAATGCTGTAAAGTGAGGATGTTATTTATCAATTAACTTATATTAACTAAATCAAAACAATATTTTGTGTGACCACCCTTTGCATTAAAACAGCTCTTGTCCAGGTACACTTGGGCATAATTTTTCAGGTAGCTTTGGAGGCAGGTTTCTTAAAATCTCTTGGAGACACGGCCACAGTTCTGGATTTGGTTTGTCTCAGCGTCATCTGTTTCTTCATGTAATCACAGACGGATTTGATGATGGTGAGATCAGATCACTGTGTGGAGCACCGGCTGTTATCAGACTTATTGTGTATTCAAAAATCTCACTGGATTATTACAATTAATGGCAAAATGAATGTTTGGAAATGTGAACGGATATTTCCTATTGACACACTACAGCAAAAGATATAAATAACTGGCTTAAAACCTTTTTTGGGGGTTGAAAATACTGACGTGCCTAAGACTTTTGCACAGTACTGTATATATATATATATATATATATATACACACACATACACATGCATAAAATGTTATGCATATATATGTATATTAATATTATTACAATATAATTTTATATATATAAAATGTTTATTGTAAATAAAACTGGATGTAAAACAAAAATAAAATAATCTTTTTTACATAAATATATTTGTGTTTATAGAGAGAGATCCAAAATACAGTAAAAATAGTAATATTGTGAAATATTATTACAATTTAAAATAACTTTTCTATTTGAATACATTTTAAAGATTACTGGAGTCTTCAGTGTCACATGATCCTTCAGAAATTATTCTAATATAATGATTTGCTGCTCAAGAAACATTTATTATTTATCTGTAGAAGAATTATATTCTACATATAATTACATTATATGCTACTGTTCAAAAGTTTGGTGTCGGTAAGAATTTTGTTTGTAAGAATTTATATTTTTATTGAGCAAGGAAGGATGCATTAAATTGATTGACAAAGACATGTTGTCAAATCAGCATATCAGAATGATTTGTGAAGGATCATGTGACACTGAAGACTGGAGTAATGATGCGGAAAATTCAGCTTTGATCACAGAAATAAATTACATTTTACAATATATTCAAATAGAAAACAGTTGTTTTAAATTGTAATATTTCACAATATTACTGTTTTTACTGTATTTTGGATAAAATAAATGCAGAAGAATCTTCTTTCAAAAACATAAAAAAAATCTAACCGATCCCAAACTTTTCAACGGAAGTGTATATTACAAATGAAGTACGATGCATATAAAAAATTAATGGGATTCCTTAGCAAAATTTATAATTTATATGGACCTCAGAATAGAATATTAGAACAGAATATAATTGAATAGAATATTGGAAGGCCTCAAACATCCTACAGCATAATCAAGAAACTACTAATATATATATATACACACACACTGGGGGAACCTGTAGTAGTCTTCAGTGTTGTAGGAACTTAGGGGTCTATATCTGTAACTTGATAAAGAGCCCTGTCCTTTGAGCCTTTCTGTAGCTGCACTTCTCACCACTGGGTGGCGACTTAGTATAACGATTAAAGCCAGCGGGCACATCTGTAGTTTATTAACTACTTTCTTTGGATTTATTGGTCTTTTGAAGTGAAATAATTCTGTGTAGCTGTATGAAATATATGTATATATAATAGCATGACTTCTATTAAATGTCATATTCATCCCAATGTTATTCAAGTCCAGAATGAAAATGCCTGTGCATTTTCTCAAGAAAGCACTGTTCTTCTGATTGTATTAATTTAATTGATTTAAGTTAGTTAATTAATTTATAAATTTAAGTTTATATTCTTTTATGCTTACTTTTTTTTATTTGAAATGTTTTATTTTATTTATTTTTGTGTCTTTTTCTTTTTAGGTATTCCTGCAGCTTAAACAATAGAGCAAGGCTCTAGCTTTAAAGTGGGATTAAAGTGTTATTTAGAGCAAGGCTCTCAATGTCATGGGTTCGATTCCCAGGTAAGGCATGAACTGATTTTTTTTTTTTAAATGATGCTTTAGATAAAAGCATGTGCAAAATGCATACATATAAAAGTTTTATTTTATAATGGACAATTGTATGTTTTTATTTTTTCTTCTTTCCTTACTATGTCTATACACAATGTGTATATGAATAAACTTGTTTTGTCTAGATATTTTGCAATATATGCAGTAACATTCATACATTGTTTAGTGAGGTATAAGTGTCCAACCATATTTTGGGGCCACTGTTTGCTCACTCTATTGATAAAACTCTTAAGATAGATTATGTGCCGCTAGACTCTTAATTTTTATTTTATTATTTTTTTCAACTATTTTTGGTTCCCCAAAGAACCTTTCTGTGAACAGTTCTTAAAGAACCATCTTTTTCTGCGTAAAGAACATTTCAATAATCTACACTCAACAAAAATTAATTGATGGATTTACTTGAAAAAAGAAGTGTCAAGTGGTTCCAAGCAATAATATTGAGTAATTTGTAAAAATAACAATTTAGTTGTATGAACAAAAGAAATTCAAATACAGCTGACAAAATTGAGTAAATACAAATCATTTTAATTTGTCACTGTTACATAATATTTATGTGCCATTTATTTAATAATGTTATGTTAAAGTTTATTACACAAGGTGAACACATTTATTGACTTAATTTACCTTACCTTATTAAATTAACTATCTGCTCAACAAAATACACTCCAAAAAAAAAAAAAAAAAAACTCCTTGAACAAACAACTGAAATGAGAGCAGGAATTCCATCCTATAAAGATGCGTATTTGAGTGCTCAAGTGCCACTCTTCTGCATGATGGTAACTACAAAATTAAAAAAACATTAAAGAAACTCCTAAATGTCCAACATTCAATTCAATTCATTTATTTGTATAGCGCTTTTCACGATACATATCATTTCAAAGCAGCTTTACAGAGAATGCATGTCAACATTACAATTTAAAGAATGCAGTTAGCAAATAATGTAATAATTTAGGCAATTCATTTACAATCACTGTTAGCAGTTTAACTGAAGGTGGAAGCAATGAGCTCCTGGAAAAATGAATTACATTAACAATAATTAGGATATAGAAATTTGGCAATGTGCATGTTGATCCAGATGATTGCGTCTTCTGAAGTCCTCGCAGGAGTTGGCGCCGTCTCTTCACAGGTGATGGTCATCTGAGGTCTTCTTAAGAGGCTGGATCCAAACTGAAGCTGATGTCCTCTCTAGTCACCTCGGGACAGGTGTCCCGAGGCAAAACAGAAAAGCAAATGGAGAATAATTAGCGTAGCTGCTGTTCATAACATTAAGCAAAGATAGTCATGTGCAATTGATCTGGTATGAGATGCATTATGTGAATGCTTGGCTAAAGAGATGGGTCTTTAATCTGGATTTAAACTGGGTGAGCGAGTCTGAGCCCCGAACATTATCAAGAAGGCTATTCCATTGTTTCGGAGCCAAATGTGAAAACATAACTGACCACTAAACACTAACATAAACTAACAACATCTTTCCCTTTCCTGAAAAACACATAAAATAACACTTTAATCCCTAAATTCTTGTAATGCAGTCCCTTGCAAAGCATGCCTGGAACTACCGATCCACTGCCCAGTTTGTTGTCAACATTAATTTGTTTTTTCATTCAGAAATGTTAAGCTGACTGAACAAAGCGGACAATACTCATTTTTAGTAGAAACAGCTCCATTAAATTAAGATTGTGTAGTTTAGTTAAGTAATGTGATCAAAGATGGTTTGAGTAAAACTAACAACAGTAAAAGTTCATTTTGAGTCAAGAACCTTTTTCCACTATAAAGAACATTTTGTGGAATGTAAAGGTTCTTCATGGAACCATCAATCCCAATAAAGAACCTTTATTGTGTTAAAGTGTTCTCAGTTAAACATGTAAAATTATACTCACCTCAAGTAAATAAAAACTTTGCTGAGACAGGTCAAGGAGGAGATGATAAAATTTTGATATGTACAGAGATATCACATGTTCTTTCTAAGACGGTAATACCATGTGCTTGATAATATAGTAGAATAGTGACGACTTTGGGGCAGTCGTGGCCTAATGGATAGAGAGTCGGACTTGTAACCCAAAGGTCATGGGTTCGAGTCTCAGGTCCGGCAGGGATTGTCGGTGAGGGGAGTGAATGTCCAGCGTTCTCCCCACCCTTAATACCACGACTGAGGTGAGACCCTTGAGCAAGGCACCGTACCCCCAACTGCTCCCCGGGCGCCGCAGCAATGGCTGCCCACTGCTCCGGGTGTGTGTTCACGGTGTGTGTGTTCACTGCTGTGTGTGTGCACTTGGATGGGTTAAATGCAGAGCACAAATTCCGAGTATGGGTCACCATACTTGGCCACATCACTTCACTTCACTTCATAGTGAGTGATTAAGGATGATGAGTCATTGTCAGCTGATAATGTAATACTGCAGAACTGAGTGATGTTACATTAGTACTAGAATTGTCATAGCAAACAAAGTGAAATCGATTGGGTGTTTAAAAAAAGAAAAAGAAAAAGTTGTAGTAGTTAAGGGCACGTCCTGAGAAGAACACAGGCAATGTGAGCAGTCCTAGCCAAAAATGCTCTTTTTTATTTATAGATTTCTTTATTTTGTACAGACTGACAGTCATCTATAAAACCCTTGAAATAAGATGATTACATCAGTTGAATTTACAGTTTTTCCAAAAACAATTCATGCATGGTCAGAGTGACTTCACAGATAAAGACCGCTGAAATGGTGTAGCATGAAAACATTGTACTATACTGTTGTTTCTGGACTCAATGCCTCACTTTCCAGCTTAAGCTGCCAAAACATCCTTGTTTCATAACAACCAGTTTAAACATGCTTCACTTATTTCTTTTTTTAGCATTACTCACACAGTTACAAACAGAATGAATGTAATTCATTGTTTATTTAAATACAATGTATTTTTTCCAGCCCAAGTAGAATCAACAAAACTAAACCTGCATCTAGAAAATTATTCAATCTGATAAGATTAATGAAATCAGATTTCTACCAATCTAATCCATTTACTCTACAATAAAACAGTTCAAAGAGGACCGTTGTGGACAACACATGTCCATCACTACTTGTGCAATTGACTTCAACACATTTGGATGTCTTTGACAAGCATATATAAAAAGACTTGAGATGAATATCAGACTAGTGTCTGACTAAGTCACTAGTGTTTGTACAAAAAAAATCCAGTTTTCTGCTTAGGAAACAAGCAGTTACATTTTGGTCTCGCTGTCAGGGATCTTGGCATTCTCACACTCGCTCTCCTGAGAGATGAGCTGATATGATTTCTTGGTCTCGTTCTCCTCCACCACAGAGTTTCCGATCTCGGCATCGGTAGAGTGCAGCTCGTGACGGGACAGGTGCTCCACTATGCCAGCACCAATAGAGTCGCCCAAAACATTAGTGGTGGTGCGCAGCCGATCTCTGAAATAACCGATGAAAACAAACAGATTCAGGAATTACTGCTGGAATTTTGCTTTTCTTGACCCAAATGCACCGGAAAATCTTATCAAAGTCATCTCATCAATGGTGATTCTTTCATTGGTTTACACATCTGGATCTCTATGTCACTTGAGCCTTTGTTATGTTCCAAGCGCCTCATGTAGCCTCCGCTTAAGAAAAACAGTCCCTCCATCTTGTGTGGTGTTTTTCCTGACCCATCTTTCCTAGCATGAACGTTCCTCACAATGCCTCTTCTGTTCTGTACGCTGCTTTAAGCAGCACATAATCTGACGACAAGGTCCCTGACTGAACTTTAATTTGGCTGCTGTGAATGTGGTGGGAATAAAGGTCTCAAGAACATGCTACTGAATATGGGTGTATTGTTCAATGGGTCCTAAAACTCTTTGGAAGCAGATGTTGCATGGAAATTGTTTATGGGTTATGGAATGTGAAAAATTGAATATCTTGCTTCCTGCTCAGCCCTGAAGTTCTGCCCGGGTCTTTGTGTAGGAATATTACATCAAAGCACCTTCAGATGTCAAGTCAACCTGTATAGAGCTTTTCACAATACACAGTGTTCCAAAGCAGCTTTACAGAAAATCATAATGTTAATGTTCATTATATCTTCATGCCTTAAAGGGGACCTATTATGCCCCTTTTCACAAGATGTAATATAAGTCTCTGGTGTCCCCAGAATGTGTCTGTGAAGTTTCAGATCAAAATACCCCACAGATCATTTTTTATAGCTTGTCAAATTTGCCACTATTTGGGTTTGAGCAAAAACACACCATTTTTGTGTGTGTCATTTTAAATGCAAATGAGCTGCTGCTCCCGGGCCGCTTTCCAGAAGAGGGCGGAGCTTTAACAGCCTGCGCTTCGGTTGCTCAACAACAACAAAGCTGGAGAATCTCACGCAGCCAAAATAAGGATTGTCAGTAACGGTGTTCAGCCTTACATTGTTCAAACCGGAGTCGACACTGATGGAGTGTTACAACTTTTAGAATGAAACTGGATGTTTCTGAATGGTTAGTGGATACATTTATGTAGTTGCTGTGGAGTTGATTCAACTCATCGAGTAGCATCTGCCGTCATGTTCATCTTTTGTGCAAATCCAGCGATGAATTGACCCTCGTTTGTGAAGCAGCCCAGCGTAAAATGACGGCATGGCAACAACACTCTACTACAACAACTCTTCCTCTTCTCTAAAGCAGCCCAACATGGCCTCGCCCCCTTTGTTGTGTGTTTTCGGGGGCGGGTTTATGTAAATTTTGGGGTTTGTGATGTCACCAAACCAGGAAGAAGCTTGTTGTAGTCCCTACCAGCCATTTGTTGTAGTCCTTAAACAGATTTCTGTAAAAGAAAATATCTCCCTTTGCATTGAACTTTGAGCGTCGTAACTTTGCAGATGTTGTTTATGCTCAAACAGCAACATTACACACTAACTAAAGTTAAAAAAGTGAAATCATAATCAAGGACCCCTTTAAAGTCACATTTAGTAGATTAGAGCTGGGTGATAATATAGTTTACAGATGTCTTCAGAACATCACAAGTTGAAATTCTCCTGTTCTGGGCTTTTGATGAGAGAATTTTGGATTATGAATGCTGACATTTAAAAAACAAAAAACTTACTTCATAGAAAAGTAAAAACGTAAAGCAATATATACTATATAGCACATCTCAGCTGTGTGACTGTTTACACATAATTGCAAAATATTACATAAAGTTGGATATCCAACCTTATCCGCATACATACAGTACACTCACATAAAGTCATATATACACTAAATACTGTAGCAAATATTCATTGCAAAATGTAATTATATTATCATCTAGCTCTTTATACAAAGTTGTATATACAAGCATGTTCAACTTCACCTGCATACATACAGTATACTCACATAGGGTGATATATACTATATAGCAAATCACAACTGCTTGATTGCTTGTATCATTGTAAAATGTTAACTACACTATCACCCAGCTCTAAATGCTGTAAGGCATGAAGATATTACAAAAATTAACATCATGATATTCTGTGTATTGTGAAAAGCGCTACACAAATGAATATGAATCTGAAAATTCTTCAATATTTCCAGCGGTGACCCTGTCTGTTTGTTACAGCTGATGAGTGTAGTTGTTCAAATACCTCCTCCTATCCCAGTTTAATGTGCAAAACTTGAAGTAAGCCATGCATGTATTAAGTCTTATGAAGGATGATCTCACTCACAAAAATACTTCAAACATTTGTCATAATACATAAAACGTAGTACTCACAGGAACCAGTCAACAGCGATAATTAGAGTGATGTCATCAGTGGGCAGTCCCACGGAAGTCAACACTATCACCATGGTAACCAGGCCAGCCTGAGGGATTCCAGCTGCACCAATACTGGCTGCTGTTGCTGTGATGCTTTAAAAATGACACAAAGCATGCATTCTAAAATCATTTGGGGGTTTTTACTTAAATACTGAATGGTGTGAGAAATTAACATTTAAGGAAAGATATTTCAGGAGAAAAAAAGTTTCACGCCAATTTTGAGATTATGGGGGGAAAACATCCAAAATGCACATTTAAGTGTTTTTATTATTATTATAATTACACTTCCATCTATTTGCATTTGTAGATTTGAATTACAATAAATATTGTTAAAGGCAGTTTTCTCAATTATTATTTTTTTCTCATGCACTGAGCAAGAAATCTCCACTTCAGTACAGTAGCATGTACATACATAGTTATATCTATATTCTGAAGTTTTTTTACAGAGGGGTTCATACAGTATAACATTTTTTTACTAAGTGATTTTTTTCCCGGAAATAAAGTAAAAGTAAAGTAAAAAAACTCTAATATGTCAACAAAATGAAACAAGAATTTTGAACCTGCATCCAATTCATCCTGTTCTGGAAATGTATGAAAATTAGAGTTTTTTTTTTTAAATTAGATATTAAAAATAGCATATTTGCATATTTAAACAACATTTCAAACATGTATTGGACAAGTTAATGTCTTTATGTACTGTGGTTAATTAACTGGTGAAATATGGTGATTACAAATTTTACTCTATTCACCTGTGGTGTCTTGCCTTAACTGAATAAATGTTGTACACTGTCATAAAATGTTTTTCCTATCTGTACCTGATGGTTAGGATCTCTCCAAAGTTCATCTCCATGTCATTGACTTGTGCAATGAAGATGGCAGCCAGAGCCTCGTACAAAGCTGTGCCGTCCATGTTTATAGTGGCTCCCACGGGCAGCACAAAACGGGTTATACGTTTATCCACATGGTTATTTTCCTCTAGACACTTAAAGGTGATGGGCAGAGTGGCAGAGCTATGGAGAGACATGGCAGACTTGTCTGTCACTTACATATCATAATGTTCCAAACACATAACAACACTATTCCATGGAACACGAAAGGAAAATGTTGCTCAAAAAGCTGGAGCGCTACAGCAAAATAAATCATATTTTACTTGTTATGAATGTGAGTTTGCAGTCTGTACTGAATGTGATGCAAAGAAAACAGTCTACAGGACATCCTCGTGGACTGCACACCAAAACAACATACACATCTGATTATATATTTTTTTTATTTGTTCGTTATATATTTTTAGTGGATTAAAAACATACAGTACAAAACAAATTCCAAATGAATTACTCTTATGAGCTGGTATTATGAACACCTGTTCAAGTTAATGATAAAAAAAAAGATTATTTCTTAACCGATTTGAATCGATCAGCAGCGTCAAAAGGTTTTTTAATGATTAAAAGTCTCTTCTGCTCACCAAGGCTGCATTTATTTGATCAAAAATACAGTAAAAACAGTAATACTGTGAAATATTATTACAATTTAAAATATTTTTTCTATGAAACTCTAGTTTTCTATTGTAATATATTTTAAAATGTAATTTATTCCTGTGATCAAAGCTGAATTTTCAGCATCATTTCTCCAGTCTTCAGTGTCACATGATCCTTCAGAAATCATTCTAATATACTGATTTGCTGCTCAAGAATAATTTCTTATTATAATCAATGTTGAAAACAGTTTTTTTTTTTTTTTTTTTTTTCCTTCAGGATTCTTTAATGAATAGAAAGTTCAAAAGAACAGCATTTGACCGAAATAGAATCTTTTGTAGCATTATACACGACTGTTTAAAAGTTTGGGGTCCATAAGAATTTTTGTTTGTTTAGGAAATTAAAGAAATTAATACTTTTTATTAAGCAAGGATGCATTAAATCGAACAAAAGTGACAGTAAAGATATTTAAAATGTTACAAAAGATTATATTTCAAATAAATGCTGTTCTTTTGAACTTTCTATTCATCAAATTCATAAAAATGTACACAACTTTTCAACATTGATGATAATAATAATAAATGTTTCTTGAGCAGCAAATCAGCATATTAGAATGATTTCTGAAGGATCATCATGAGTTCTTTTAAATGGTAATAATANGATAATAATAATAAATGTTTCTTGAGCAGCAAATCAGCATATTAGAATGATTTCTGAAGGATCATTTCACAATATTACTGTTTTTACTGTATTTTTGATCAAATAAATGCAGCCTTAGTGAACAGAAGAGACTTCTTTCAAAAACATAAAACAACCCTAATGTTTCCAAACACATACATACATATATATATTATATATATATATTATCATTATAATTAAAGCAGAAGTAGTAGTATGGGTGGAAAAGCTCACCTTGAAGAGGTACCAAGAGCAGTGACAAGGGCTTGCAGAAGACCAGCGATGAACACAAATGGATTTTTACGCGTCACAAGGAAGTAGAGCAAGGGCAGTACAATGACTGCATGTATCAGTAGGCCAGTGATGACTGTGATGGTGTACATTCCCAACTGGCCTCCCATTTCTGATATATCATCCATCTCAACTATCTTTCCAGCAATCAGGAACAATATGCCCAAAGGAGCGTACCTGAGGTGTGAAAACGGTCAGTGAATCTTTCAGATTATTGAGTTCCCACCTGACTTCATTACTGAATCGTGTGTAATTTTTCACCCGCAATGTTGATTCGAAAAGGTTCTTAGGTTCGCAAGACTCGTTTCAATCTACTTAAACTGGCAGAAACAGGCAGAAATATTCTTACAAAGAGTGATATTTATATGGCATGATTACAATACAATTAGGATCACCAGAGTGACAGCAACAAATTTATACTAAAATTAACTGCAAAAGCACCCTGGTTTATATAACTTAAATCATCATGGTCTATGCTAAATTAAAGCTATTAAGCATTTTTTTGTTCAGCATGTAAACAGACCCAAATTCAAATGTTGCTTCAAACAGGCTCTTTGCTGTTGCACATACTATACAGTGAATTCTGAAACGTTTTTTGCTGTGATTTTTTTTATGGGTGCTTTCGTGTACATAAATGTATGAATTATATGGACTCATTTCATTTGGTTATTTGGTGTCCTTTTGGAGTCTGCAAGTGTCCTTTTTTGGAAAGACACCTAAATTTACCTTAAAAAAAGCTGAAAAATACAGTTTTGTGAATATCACTCTTTAATCTGATGGTTTACTTTGCTGGATATAGGCAATGATGGCAAAATGGACGTGTTAAACAAGTGTGGTTAATCGCACAAAAGGGTGCGCAATAAAAAAAATGTAATCTATTGACAGCCCTAATTATATACAGCTCTGGAAAAAATTAAGAGACCACTCCCTTCAGAAAGTTCAGAGTTCTCTTAATTTTTTCCAGAGCTGTATATATATATAAAATTTAGATTCTAAACACTTTACAACTGATAAATGAATGAAAAGATCTGTTGGTGTCTTAGCAAAGCAGTACTTTATTATTATTATTTATTATATTAGTGTCAATTTTGTTGACAACAAATTCTGTTTCATTTGCTAATGTACCAGTAAGTCTGTTTGAAATTTAAAATCACACAAAAAAAAAAAAAGGCAGGATATGACATGGTTTATCATAGTTTCATAGCCAGTGGTTTTCATTAATTATGTAAACCAGTTTATAAATAATAATAATAATAATGATAATGATAATGATAATGTTTATTCATTTGCTCAAAGCTGAGAACTTTCCCACTCTAAATCACTCACCACATGATAATTGCAACCAGCCTCATGATGGCCTCATTCAGACAGTCAAAGAAATCCCGTAGCGGTTGGCCCTGCTCCTTCATGTTCCCAATGATGAGGCCAAAGCACATGGAGAAGACCACGAGTCCGAGTGCATTGATTCCATTAACCGTTCCCAGCACTGGTATCATCTCTTCACGTTTGAGTTCCTGCGACCCGTTATTCAAACTGAACAACGTGTCGTTCACCAGAATTTTAACTGTGACCACCCGCTTGGCATATTGTGTTTTAAACTGTGGAAGGTAGAGAAATTAGAATTACTTGATTTTGTTTACCATCTAATGGGGAACTAGATTTTTTGTGTTTTCTGTTCATTAAAAACTTACCTGTTGCGTACAAGCTTGCACTAAATTAGGAGGAAACATGTTTCTGTTAAAAAATTAAAAAGAATTATAAGTTTAAAAGAAAACAAAAACAGACATAACAAATTGTAAATTAAAAACGTACTACATCATACCTAATAAGATCGAGGAAGGCGTCTGCTGGACTGACTTGTTCTATTTTCTCCTGTTTTTTGAATTCGTCTCTAGAGCCTTTTCCTGGGTGGATGATGAGGACCATGACGATCCCAATGAATACAGCAATGATAGTGGTGGTGGTGTAATACACTACAGCTCTCATACCCATCTTCCCCGACGCTCGGCTGTCCAGAGCGGCCATACCTGCACACAGGTGACGTTAGACTGCAATATGAGTTAGTTTCACATGATTCTGTGCATGCATGCGCATTTAATTTTGTGAGCAACAGCATATACTAGACATACAGTGGCAGTCAAACGTTTGCACACACCTGCTCATTCTACACTAGCTTTCAAAATTTTAGGGTCAGTAAAAAGTTTAGATTAGATGAAAAAAGTATTAGGTGAAAAATATAGTAAAACAGTAAGATTGTGAAATATTATTACAATTTCAGATTTGTAAATGTATTTTTAAAAATGTAATTGTGATTCAAAGCTAAATTTTCAGCATNAGACTGCAATATGAGTTAGTTTCACATGATTCTGTGCATGCATGCGCATTTAATTTTGTGAGCAACAGCATATACTAGACATACAGTGGCAGTCAAACGTTTGCACACACCTGCTCATTCTACACTAGCTTTCAAAATTTTAGGGTCAGTAAAAAGTTTAGATTAGATGAAAAAAGTATTAGGTGAAAAATATAGTAAAACAGTAAGTTTTGCTGTTGCTCACAAAATTAAATGTGCAGTAAGATTGTGAAATATTATTACAATTTCAGATTTCTATGTAAATGTATTTTTAAAAATGTAATTGTGATTCAAAGCTGAATTTTCAGCATCATTACTCTTGATAATTTAATGCATCCTTGCTGAATAAAAGTGTTAAGACCCATGATGATACAGATAGGTGAAGTTGTTCAAAATAGCAGCTTGGTTTATTAAAGAAATCAAAACAGATCTCCAAACGAGTGCAAACACAACGAAACAGCGTGCATGGCACAAACAATGAAGTGAATGAACTGAGGGACTTAAATACACAAGGATAATGAACTCAAATATGAACAGGTGTGCTAATTAATCAAAAACTATGATAACCAACAAAGAACGTGAAAATGAAACAAAGGAAACAGGTAACAAAGAGAAACTAAAAGTACATGAAAACGAAAGTAAAACACGAATCGTGACGACAAGTGTTAAAAAATCTTTTAGGTAATTCTATGATAATAATTTAGGTGATTTAGCTTACTTGTCTATTTACTAATTTATTTAAAGAAATAAATTAAAGAATGAAAGAAAGAACAAAAGAAAGAAAGAAAAAACAAACAAGCGAAAGAAAGAACGAAAGAAAGAAAAAAAACAAAGAAAGAACGAATAAACTAAAGAACAAATGAAAGAACAAACGAAGGAAAAAGAATGAAAGAAAGAAAAAGAAAAACGGAAAAACAACAAATGAATGAAAGAAACAAAGACAGAAATAACAAAAGGAAAGAACAAATGAATGAAAGACAGAAAGGACAGAAAGAAACAATGAAACCACAAACAAAAAAAATCGAATGAAACAACAGACGGAAAAAGAACGAAACAACAAACTAATAAAAGAATGAAAGAAATAAACAACAAAACAAAAAAAGAATGAAACAAACGAATGAAAGAAATAAAAGACAGAAAGAAAGAACAAACAACGAAGCAACAAAAGAAAAAAGAATGAAACATCAAAAGACAGAAACAACGAAGCAACAAAAGAAAAAAGAAAGAAAGAAAGAAAGAAAAAGCCCAAACAAACGAAAGAAACAAACAAAGAAACAAAGAAAGAAAGAAATGGAAAAGGAATGAAAGAAACAACAAAACCATAAACGAAAAAAGAGTGAAACAACCTAAAGAAAGAAAGAAGTCTCTCCACTGATGTTCAACCACAATAGACTCTATAGCAGTAAAACAGTATTTCCTGAAGGTCACTGACCACGACTGCCCTTCAACATTTCTCTCTATAGGACTGAAACAGCCATTGTATTGAACTATGTATGTCTTCCATTATTGTGTGTGTGTGTGTGTGTGTGCATGTGTGATCTCACTGCCCCCGAGCCCATAAAGCCCCTCAGCTTCCACCCCAGCACCCACAGACACACTGGCCTGGGAACCTTCTGCACAGGTCATGTTCTCTTCCTGCTGCTCTCATTAGTTCTCATCTCCATGGTAACGATGACTTCCCCTGCAAGAGTCTTATAAAGTCTTATTCTCCTATACCGCAAAGTAATTACCTCACATACACACACACAGTCTTCAAAGACGAATTGTGTGGGACCCTCACAAAGAAATTCTCATCTAATGAGAGCACACTCTTCATGACCGTCTGTGAACGACCAGATTTTGTTGATAAACTAAATCTGTCTGTTCCATCAAGTAGCTGTTTAATCAAATATTTAAGGCTGTAACACTGAAGCATCCACACATGAATGATTCCTCAAATTTTAAGTAAATGTATGTTACTACTTTATAAGCAGTTGGGCTTATGATTTTCACCTGGTGCACAATAAAAAGAGTGAAAAACTAGATCTGAGCCAGATTAATGCTGCGTTCGCGCCATGTCGTAATTACCGTAATTTCGAGATGAAGTTCTACTCTGAGCCGACCTCGGACTGTCAATTATGCATTTCTATGGCAACACTATCAACGCCTAAATGAATTTGCAGAGGTTAGGTGGTACAAGGACGTGAATGCTTTTTACATGTCGTAATTACGGTAATTACAAGATTTCAGACCAGAATTATCACAGACTTGTAAGCAACCACCTAGCAACCACTCAGAACACCCTAGCAACCACAGAGAATGAAACATGAAAATATGTACAGGTCACAATTAACTGCAAAAAAAAAAAAGGTTTTTAGTTTGCATTTATCATTAGATTTCCCTTACTGTAAAATAAAGTAATTCTACTACAAATGCATAATGTTATTTATTTATGTATTTATTAGACAAGC
>RJVU01007700.1:145738-159643 GCA_003731715.1 Anabarilius grahami | reverse complement strand
ATATATAAAATAATATAATATATTAAATATTGTAAATAATTTTCATTATATTTTTAAGATTTATATATAATAAATAAAGTTTTTTATTTTTGTATCGTTCACCAGGTGAAAATCATAAATCTAACATCTTATCAATAAGGTCTGTAACACAAACAGTGTTGGACGAAGTACATACTTAGAGGTTCTCTCGAAATCCCAGGCAACATTACATCACTTTCGTTCACCGTCCATCCCTTCCAAGAAGACTTTTATAACCTGTCTACCTCTCTGCTGCATTATGGGCATATATCTCAGACTGGTGAGACAGGGTGGGGGTTTCCCCAGGGGAGAAGGCTGTATTTGGGGCAGGTGATGCGATCTGTTCTCTTCTCTACCCTCCAGAGAACAGAGACAGTGGGAACGCAGGGAGTTGTGGGCCGGCTTTGTGCAGCTATGGCATTGTGCAAAGGGGTTCCCAGGATCAAACTTCAATCGTAACCTCCCCATGCTGCTGCACTGTTGTTATGCTGCACTCGCAGGACAAGGAGGCCTAAGTACATTCGCTCTGAATAGAAGGAGGCGGATCAAGGGCCATACTCACTGAAACACTGCTTCTGGACCTGCGGTCACGCTAATGAATGAACTGAATTAAAGAAACACGGCTGATCCCAAGTCAGAAGACTGTGGTATGCTGTCGATATGATCTCTTTATGAGCCTGTCAGATATCTGGTGCTTATGCATTCACATGTGTTTGTGCTTAAACAAGCTTTGGACACACCTACTCATTATTATGTTTTAGAACACAAGTCATCAAAATAATGAAACACCACAAATAATTTTTTTGATGAACAGATTTAATTTAGGCTTTTACTCACATAAGCAGAAGCTCAACCAAACCTGACACACAAGAACAAATCTCTTGTGGAAGCTCAAATGTGATGCGTAACACACGAGAATGAACCTCATTGGTTCTCTTATGTCAAGCAAACATGCTTGAGCTTCTGTTTACCACAACTGATGTGTGAGTTGATGAATATTTACATGTGAAATTAACCTAAATTCAATCTGTTCATCATATAAAGCGATCGAGTGTCTTCATAAAATTTGGACTAAACCGCTCAATTCATATGGATTAGTTTTATGATCTATTTATGAACTTTTTGAAGCGTCAAAGTTTCAGTTGCGTAGGCTGTCTATGGAGGAACAGAAATCTCTCAGATTTCATTAAAAATACCTTCATTTGCTTTACCGAGATAAATGAAAGTCTTACGGGTTTGGAACGACATGAGGGTGAGTAATTAAAGGGTTAGTTCACCCGAAAATGAAAATTCTGTCATTAATTACTCAACCTTATGTTGTTCTACACCTCTAAGACCTTTGTTAATCTTCGGAACACAAATTAAGATATTTTTGATGAAATCCGATGGCTCAGTGAGGCCTCCATTGAGAGCAATGCCACTGAACCTCTCAAGATCCATAAAGGAACTAAAAACATATTTAAAACAGTTCATGTGACTACAGTGGTTCAACCTTAATATTATAAAGCGACGAGAATACTTTTTGTGCACCAAAAAAACTAAAATAACGACTTTTCAACAATATTTAGTGATGGCCGATTTCAAAACACTGCTTAGGAGCTTTACGAATCGAATCAGTGGTTCGGAGGGCCAAAGTCATGTGATTTCAGCAGTTTAGCCGTTTGATAGGAGATCCGAATCACTAACGTGAAACAAAAGATTGGAACACCTCCGAAGCTTCATGACGCAGTGTTAAAAACGGCCATCACAAGATATTGTTGAATAAAGTCGTTATTTAGTTTTTTTGACGCACAAAAAGTTCTCTCGTCGCTTTATAATATTAAGGTTTAACCACTGTAGTCACATGATCTGTTTTAAATATGTTTTTAGTACCTTTATGGACCTTGAGAGTTACAATGGCTTTGCTCTCAATGGAGGCCTCACTGAGCCATCGGATTTCATCAAAAATATCTTAATTTGTGTTCCGAAGATGAACGAAGGTCTTACAGGTGTGGAACGACATGAGAGTGAGTAATAAATGACGTTATTTTCATTTTTGGGTGAGCTAACCCTTTAAATAAACGTGATGATGTGCATCCTGGGATGCTTTTTAAACTCTATTCAAGGAGCAACATGTATGATTCACACTTGTTGGCTGCTTTCTGGAACAAATCATCAATTTCTAATATGTATTGTTATTTAAAGTAGTTTTCTAACGAAATTCATACAAGCACAGTTTATGTTTATCTACAAAGCTAATTTCAAACATTTTAGCATCGACTGTAAATCAGATGTTCGAAGATGATGAGAAACATAAAACTTTGGCCAACCAAACTGACTAGATGAAGACGTTACTGTAGCTTTACCCATTAATAGACACCGTACTTCCTTAAAAATATATTCCAGCACAGCACTACAACAAACAATGAAATGAGCCTTCACAATAGATAATGCTTTACAATGAACTACATATAATTTATGTGTTCGATAAAATACCTTACTCACCTGTTGAATAATAAAAACTCCATCTCCGCATCGCGTTTACTACATCAAATCCCTCAGTTTCAGCCATTTCATGTTGATTCTTGTTTTATGACGAGCTCTGTCGCGTCCTCCTTTTGCCAGCAAACTCTCCTCTGTTCAGCGTTTTTTATAAACGGTTAATTCCGCGGAGGTTCTAGATTTAGCTGCTCCATTTCCACCTTTATCGCTTGTTTTGCACAAAACACACGGACGAGTGACGCATGTACGCAATTTCCCGCGAAAACCATCCCGACTGGTCTAAAATATAAAAAGCTTGTTCGGCGCTGCGCCGACTGATCGGCGTATGACATCGAAGTACCGCGAGAGCCATTCAAAAGCATAAGGAGTTGTTTGCTCTCCAATCGCTCTCGCGGTACTTTGATGTCATACTATTAGCATAAAGTAATAGTAATATTTAATAAAATAACAAAAACTAATAAAAATGACACAAGCAAATTCACTTAAAAATTAAAGTAAATTTAAAAANATTAAAATCGAATTCAAAATATTAATAAAAAACGAGGAACGTTGCCTTGTCAACTAACTATTACGTTGGAAATTGCTAAATAAATAAAAAATAAAAACGGACTAAAACTGAAATAAAGCTAAAATATTTAATATGTAACTATATATATTTAATACATAATATAAACTAATAAAAATGACAAAAAGCACAAAACAAAATTACTAAAAAATAAAAAAAAACTGAAAATGTATAAATAAAAACTAATTCAAAGTATTATTAAAAACTATAATAAAACTAAAATAATACTGAACTGAACAATTTGCATGCAAATTAATTTAGAACAGCTGGAGATGTTTATACGTTAAACTTAATAAGGTCTAAAATAGTTCAAAATAAGTTGAGTAAAGCAGTGATCCGGCTGGGTTTGTGGTGGTTATTGTGTGGTTTGCTCTACAGACTCAGACTTTGTGATCAGCCTGGCTGGAGCCAAGGGAAGAATCAGGATCAGTTTGCCACAGCTTTTGTGCGCCGCATGTTTTAGGTTTCTCTCTCTAACAAGAGTCCAATAGTGGCTTCCTTCATTCTTAAATGATGTGGTTTGACGAATTTAATAAGCCAAGATTAACAATAGCAGTTTATAATGGAGAGAATATAAAAGCCTGCTGGTGTAACAATAGCACTTTATGGATCTTCTCAGGCATCTGATTTCTTTGTCATTCATCAGAGCACAGCATGAGACGGACTGAAATCCAGCCGTGGGAAGGACAAAACCAACTACATGGGTGAATTGTTTACAAAGTCACTGTTGAGTTTGAACATGAAACAATTACTTTTTAAAATAAAAAAACAGACACGCAACTTAATTGAATTGTGCACGAGAGCAAAATGCTAAAAGGCGCCACCTGGTGGACAAAGCAGACATTCGCGTCCAAACTTTATTAATGATATGTGTACTCAATGTTTAGTCCAAATATCGCCGCCTAGTGGATAAAGAACACTGTACCAGCAGAAAATGTATATATTATTTGGAATGGTCAAGGAAAATCAGCCAATAAATGTTCATTTCATCCTTCAGTAGTGATTAAAAAGCATTCCAGAATGGACCTCATGAAGTGGTTTAAAGAATATTATATATAATGTATAATATTTATTATATTATATATAATTAAATATAATTTATTTAATTTTATATATATTAAAATATTTTATAAATAAAATATGACTCTCAGTTGTGGTCAGAATTATTGGCAACCTTGGTAAATATGATCAAAGATGACTGTAAAAATAAATCTGCATTGTTTATCCTTTTGATCTTAATTCATAAAATTAGCAAAAATCTAAACTTTCATTGAAGGAAAAGAATGTTTCCTCATGTTTATACTCCTGTGGAACAGGAAGTCATGGCTGGACAATTTCATGTCCATGATCACCCTGGTGTGCTAAAAAAAATGGGAATATGAATGGGAATATACTTCAGAGATATTTTACTCATAAAAAATTCTAGGGGTGCCAATAATTGTGGCCAACGTGTTTTGGAGAAAAACATTTATTTCATAATGGGATTTCCCCCCACTTTCAATTCTTTTCCTTCAATGAAAGGTTAGATTTTTGCTATAATTTTATGAATTATAGATCAAAAGGACATAGCAGATTTATTTTTACAATCATCTTTGATCATATTTACCAAGGGTGCCAATAATTCTGACCACAACTGTATGGTGCATCTTAATAAATTAGAATGTCGTGGAAAAGTTAATTCAACTCAAATTGTGGAACTCGTGTCTTAAATAAATTCAATGCACACAGACTGAAGTTCTTTAAGTCTTTGGTTCTTTTAATTGATGATTTTGGCTCACATTTAACAAAAACCCACCAATTCACTTTCTCAATAAATTAGACTACTTCATAAGATCAATAAAAAAAAGGATATTTTAAACAGAAATGTCAGGCTTCTGAAAAGTATGTTCATGCACTCAATACTTGGTTGGGGCTCCTTTTGCATGAATAACTGCATCAATGCGGCGTGGCATGGAGGCGATCAGCCTGTGGCACTGCTCAGGTGTTATGAGAGCCCAGGTTCAGGTCATCTGCATTGTTGGGTCTGGCATATCGCATCTTCCTCTTCACAATACCCCATAGATTTTCTATGGGGTTAAGGTCAGGCGAGTTTGCTGGCCAATTAAGAACAGGGATACCATGGTCCTTAAACCAGGAACTGGTAGCTTTGGCACTGTGTGCAGGTGCCAAGTCCTGTTGGAAAATGAAATCAGCATCTCCATAAAGCTTGTCAGCAGAAGGAAGCATGAAGTGCTCTAAAACTTCCTGGTAGATGGCTTCGTTGACTGTGGACTTCAGAAAACACAGTGGACCAACACCAGCAGATGACATGGCACCCCAAACCATCACTGACTGTGGAAACTTCACACTGGACTTCAAGCAACATGGATTCTGTGCCTCTCCACTCTTCCTCCAGACTCTGGGACCTAGATTTCCAAATGAAATGAAAAATTTACTTTCATCTAAAAAGAGGATTTTGGACCAATGAGCAACAGTCCAGTTCTTTTTCTCCTTAGCCCAGGTAAGACGCTCCTGACGTTGTCTTTGGTTCAGAAGTGGCTTGGTACGTAGAATGTGACAGTTGTAGCCCATTTCCTGAAGACGTCTGTGTGGTGGCTCTTGATGCACTGACTCCAGCTTCAGTCCACTCCTTTTGAAGCTCTCCTAAGTTCTTAAATCAGGCATCACCTGACAATCTTCTCAAGCCTGCAGTCATTCCTTTCACCTGTACACCTTTTCCTACCACACTTTTTCTTCCAGTCAACTTTCCAATAATATGCTTTGGCACAGCACTCTGCGAACAGCCAGCTCTTTCAGCAATGCCCCTCTGTGGCTTACCCTCATTGTAGAGGGTCTTGATGATCGTCTTCTGGACAACTGTCAAGTCAGCAGACTTCCCCATGACCGCTGTTGGGATTACTGACCTAAACCCAGTATTTATACCCTGAGAATGGTCATTTAATAGAACTTGAAATGAAATATTCTAATAATTTGAGATACTGATTTTTTGATTTTGATGAGCAGCAAGCTGTAATCATCAAAATGAAAACAAAAGTATGGAAATATTTTACTTTATGTCTAATAATTCTAGAATATATTTAAGTTTTACTTTTTAAATTAAATTACAGAAAGAAAAATAACTTTGTCATGATATTCTAATTTATTGAGATGCACCTATATATATAATTTTAAAAAAAATATACATATATAAATATTTTTTATTAAAACTTTGTGGTTGTTCATGAGTGGCAACATTTAATATTTTATATAGTGTGAATTCAGGTTGATTGGGACACTTTTTGCCATTGAGATGACTGGAACACTGTGTCCTCCTATATATCATGGTTATTACATAATTTGTGAATTTATTATAATTCTAAATAGTAATGCAGGGAAAACAAACTGCAAAATAGATAAAAATGGAGAACAATAAAATGCTGATAATATGCCATTGCCATATTATATACATCATAATCCAGTAAGCACTTCCTTGTGTGGTGTTAAGGGGTTTAAGATCAGAGGAGCAGATGGCTTTAGCGTCCACACACCTGTTAACTGCGGCCACTGCAAATGCTGATCTGACTCTTTCCTTCCCGCTCGACAGTGCATGGACGTACTGAACATGAACATGAACGTTCAGGACTGGCTCCGGTCTGCTGACGTGATGGTCTCTCTGCTGCTGGACTCTCTGGGGAATACAGACTATATGGAGGACTGGGATCTGTGTCTGAGATTACTGGAGAACCTGAGTTTGGATCTGATCGGTCAAGTGCAGTGTTTGTTGGAAGATCGAGCAGTTTGTGCTCATTTTCTGGGCTCGCTGTGGGCAGATGATCTCTCGGCCTGGGCTTTTCTCTACATCTAGACCTTCGAGTAACAATGTTCCAGAGGATTTCAAAGCGTTCTGACTCTTTTCATATCATCATATTTTGCTCAACTTCATTCAAAAATACAGCCTATGTATAAAAAAAGAATTATTCTTGATGTATAAAGTTGAAAATGTCTAGAAAATTGACTAGTTTCCACTTGGTCAATGTAGGCTATTGATTGGCATCTGTAAATCAGCTGTCAATATCATTTCTTTGTTCATGGTGACATTTAAATTTTTCTAAAACACTTGGGTATATTCAATATAAACAGAGTTAATATGAAGTATAAATGAACTGGGACCTTTAAACTGTGTTTATTTTGTTACTAAAACTAAAATTTACATCACAAAATTGTAAAAAAAAATAAAATAAAAAAAACTATAAAAACTGTAATATTAAATAAAATAAACTGAAGGACATTTAATCTCCATGTGTTTTTATGTAACTAAAACTAAATCTACTTCACAATTATTATTTTTTTAAATATAGGCCTAAATCAATCTAAACACAGCATATAAATAAACGTATGAGCATTTAATCTCCATGTTTCCATGTTATTAAAACAAAAAAATTGCATCACAAAATTATTTTAAAAATGTAATTTAATATAAACACAGTAATATGAAATATAATCTTTAATCACCTCGCGTTTTCATGTTACTAAATCTAAAAATTTACTTCACAATTATTATTTTTTTTAAATATAGGCCTAAATCAATCTAAACAGCATATAAATAAACGTATGAGCATTTAATCTCCATGTTTCCATGTTATTAAAACAAAAAATTTGCATCACAAAATTATTTTAAAAAATGTAATTTAATATAAACACAGTAATATGAAATATAATCTTTAATCACCTCGCGTTTTCATGTTACTAAATCTAAAAATTTACTTCACAAAATTAGGCTTTATATAAACCTGTGGGAAAAAACTACATTTCCCATAATGCATGACGCGAACAGGAAGCGCATCACTGCTCAGTTACGTGTCACGTCAAGAGGTTCTGTACACAAAAATATCACAGACAGCTTAATTTCTATCACGAGATGTGATCATTCACTCAGAACGGACCTAAGCTCTTTCTTCAGATATCGTCCTGACAGTCTGTTAAACTCGTAAGTATTTGTCCAGGTCTTTCCATAATGTTTTATTGACGGTCAGAGAATGAGTTGTGTCGGAAAAGTCCTCCGATAGATGTGACAGAACAGAAGCTCTTTGACTCTGTACTATTAATTGCGCAATGATTACGTGTCATGAAACACCTTTAGTGATTTCAAACAAACGATATTACAGTGATAGTAATTTCAATAGTTTGACACCGTTTTAACTTGTGTTTCTGGATACTTTCTTTTTATTTCTTTGTATTAGCGTTTAGCTATTAATTTAGTGTAAATTAGTGTTATTATTATTATTAATTAAAATGATTAAACTTCTTTGAATTATTATTTTAATCTTTTATATTATTTTAATAATTCACGTTTAATCATTAACAATTGATTTAACAGCAATCATTTTTATTTCCAATACTTAATTTTATATATATATATATATACAGTCAAACCAAAAAATATTCAGACATTTTTTATATTTTTGATATATTTTTACTAGCAGGACACTATAGCTAATTTATGTAAATGAGGATAGCAAAATAAAGTAAACTGTGACATATTATACCCAAAAATTCTTCATACAGACTACCAGTAAAACTGATAAAAATATGGAACCAAAAATTATTCAGACACTTTGACCTGACCACGTTTCGCTTAAGTGTTATCTGACATAATTAAGATTATTTTTTTCTGACACAGTTTAACTCTGAGATCTTGTCATATTTTATTACCATTTTTTTTTTAACTATAGTGAATAAACTGAATTAATGTATGAAATGTTCAGGGTGTCTGAATACATTTTGGTTTGACTGTAAATAATTGATAATAATAATAATAATAATAATAAATAACTGATTTTTATTTTATAATTTAAATTTTTTCATATTTTAATTTAGAATATTTCAATCATATTTCATTTGCTAAAAAGAAAATGAATTTATATTAGTAACAATAACGCATCCTAACCTCCCAATTCTCATTACTGAAATATAGGGTGAATTCAGGTTGATTGGGACACTTTTTCCAAGTCATCTCAATGGCAAAAAGTGTCTCAATCACCCTGAATTCACCATCANCCAATTAAAAAATTATGTATTACTATACATTTTAAAATATAATGTTTTTTCTTTTTTTTCTTTTGCTTTTGCTTTGGGGGTAAAATTTATCCTTGGAATTCCTTTGTGAGATTCACCCTGTTTGATTCATTGACAGACACATTCCAGCCATTACGGCTTAGATTAACTTGTTATTAATGTCAATATTAGATGTACGAATCTTGATGAAGTTGCTCTATCCAAACAGTGCTTGTGTCAATGGCGTGTCTTGTGCCAGTTTGACGGGTTACATGCGAGAGAGAGAGCAGTCAGGATGAGTGGCGTGGCGCTCGCGCTGGAGGTGGTGGTGGTGTTCTTCCTCGCGCTCTTCCTGTTGCACCGCTATGGAGATTTTCGCAAGCAGCATCGGATGGTCCTGTTCGCCACCCTCCTCGCCTGGTTCCTGTGCTTCCTCATCGTCTTCATCCTCCCGCTGGACGTCAGCACGGTGAGACCTTCTGGATGCGTCTCTGAAAGCAGTTACAGACCATAGTTAGAGGTGTTGTGGATTAGTAGTTGGCAACTGAAAGATTGCAGGTCCATAAACATAAGAAGTGTTCTCAGTATGTGTGAGCTAAATGCAGTCATGGGAAATCATTTAAATATATATATTTTTGTGCAATCTTTATAACATTTTATGCAGTATAACTGGTAATTTAATGGGAAAAGTTATAGTAAATTCTCTTTACAACACTGTAAAGTAGAGTTAGAATGGGGAATGATGTTTACATTTATAAATAAGGCATTTGACATATGCTCTTATCTAGAGCCATTTACAAAACATGCTTTAGTGTATGCATGACTGCCGTGATCAACAGATGGCAAGCATGCAATTCAGAATTTTTCCTGCGGGTAAAAGAAACACTTACTAAACACACCCGACTCTGTTGTCTTATTCTCAACCCCTGTGATGTTTTGTTTCCCTTGTGCATCTGCAGACCATATATAACCAGTGTGAGATTGATAATCAGGTCCACCTTGTGGCGAGCAACACTTTCATCCGTGATAATTCCTCCAACGCTTCGGTATTTCCGACACAAAGGTAAAGAGGTTTGCTTTGGTCTAATGAATAGCTCTAGGAAGAAATAAAGCCTTGAAATTTGTTTAAACACTGTTGTACAAATAGTGCTAAGACTTTTCGTGTTTAGTTAACACACTGAATATGGTTATACATTAACTTTATCAACATCACACCACCTTCTCCTGATTGTAGGGTCTCAAAGTCTTGCCATAAGCCTTGGAGTTACATCCCAGATGGAATTCTTCCCGTGTTTTGGAGGGTGGTGTACTGGACGTCACAGTTCCTGACATGGTGAGAGAGATATGATGTAATTCCTGTGTTTCTTCACAATAGAGTGCAACAGTAAGGGTTCTGGAAATAAAAAAATTTTCGAGACACATGTGAGCTCTGATATTGTTAAATGTTTTAAAGGATTAGTTCACTTCAGAATTCAAATTTCCTGATAATTTACTCACCCCCATGTCATTCAAGATGTTTATGTCTTTCTTTCTTCAGTCAAAAAGAAATTATGTTTTTTTTGAGGAAAACATTCCAGGATTTTTCTCCATATGGTGGACTTCAACAGCTACCAACGGGTTGAAGGTCCAAATTGCAGTTTCAATGCAGCTTCAAACGATCTAGTGAGACAATCGGTCATTTTCTAAATTAAAATAAAAATGTATATACTTTTTAACCAAAAATGCTAGTCTTGCACTGCTCTGCGCCACGCATTACGTAATCATGTTGGAAAGGTCACACGTGACGTAGGTGGAAGTAGGGCGAAAAACTCCATCTCATTTTCTCCTCCAAGTTCAAAATTGTCCGATATCGTTGTTTTACCTTTTTTTATAAAGGCCGTTTGACTTAGTCTTTGTACGTTTCGCTTNCTTCCCGTGTTTTGGAGGGTGGTGTACTGGACGTCACAGTTCCTGACATGGTGAGAGAGATATGATGTAATTCCTGTGTTTCTTCACAATAGAGTGCAACAGTAAGGGTTCTGGAAATAAACATCTTTTCCAGACAGATCTACTATGAGCTCTGATATTGTTAAATGTTTTAAAGGATTAGTTCACTTCAGACTTCAAATTTCCTGATAATTTACTCACCCCCATGTCATCCAAGATGTTTATGTCTTTCTTTCTTCAGTCAAAAAGAAATTGTTTTTTTGAGGAAAACATTCCAGGATTTTTCTCCATATAGTGGACTTCAACAGCTACCAACGGGTTGAAGGTCCAAATTGCAGTTTCAATGCAGCTTCAAACGATACCAGCTGAGGAATAAGGGTCTTTTTCTAAATAAAAATAAGGGTCTTTTTCTAAATGAGACAATCGGTCATTTTCTAAATAAAAATAAAAATGTATATACTTTTTAACCACAAATGCTAGTCTTGCACTGCTCTGCGCCACGCATTACGTAATCATGTTGGAAAGGTCACACTTTTTGGTAGGTCATACTTTTGGTAGGTGGAAGTAGGGCGAAAAACTCCATCTCATTTTCTCCTCCAAGTTCAAAATTGTCCGATATCGTTGTTTTACCTTTTTTTATAAAGGGCGTTTGACTTAGTCTTTGTACGTTCGCCTAGTAGACACTGGATTGTTACTTCCTTCTACGCCACGCGTGACCTTTCCAATGTGATTACGTATTTGGACCTTCAACTTGTTGGTAACTGTTAAAGTCCACTGTTTTCCTCAAAAACCTTAATTTCTTTTCGACTGAAGAAAGAAAGACATGAACATCTTGGATGACATGGGGGTGAATAAATTATCAGGAAATTTTAATTCTGAAGTGAACTATTCCTTTAAGCTACAATGCAGTATTTTCACTCAATTAAAAATTGGTGATGTTCGGTCATTTTTGACCAAAAAGTTTTATGTTTTGTTTTTTAATTTATTTCAGCGGAATGGTACAAAACTTGGTAAAGGTTTTGGCACTTGCTATGTGAACACACACAAAAAAAATCATGGACATGATTCGAAAAGGTTAAATGGTCCTGAAAAAAAATGTCACATGTATTGTTCGTGGTCAAAGGACTGCTTTGGAAATGAATATGAGGCGAATTTCATATAGTGGAAGTGTTTGGTACTGCGCCCAAACAAAATCTTACTGAGAGCTAATTTTTTTTAGATATAAAGCTCAAATTTGGGACACAGCTTGTTTAAATTTATGGCTTTTATTTTCCCATTTTTAGAGTAAAATGGAAAATATATATTAAATATAATATATATAATATAATATAACAATAAATGTACAATGTTACAATGAACTTTCAAAAAACTTTTATTTTTTGTTATTTTTTATAAAACTTTTTTCACTTCAGCAATAGTCTGCCAAGTGTCGTTTTTAAAAATAGACCAAACTGAAGTGTTTGCTCCAAAGCATTAAAGATTTATGATTGTTAAAGTTAGAAATTAGATTTTTGGGTCTGTGCTCAAAAAGTTAATAAATGGATTATAACTACTGCATAAATATAATTTAATACCATAAAATCCCCTAAAAGTACAAAATATTAAGTTTTATATATATATATATATAAATTGGTATTGTACTATAGTTTTTTGTTTAGTNNNNTTTACAATGCTTCATTGAATGAGTACTTCATGCCCACAAAAAAATAATAGTATATATTTTCAAGTACTTTGAATTAAAATGATTAATCTATGATTAATCAGCTATTTAACCTTAAAAAAAAATTCTATTAAGAACACAAATAGGGAAAATATTGCAACCAAGGCTGCTGAAAAAACTGGGTTGTGTTCCATAAACTACTGACAGACCAGTAACAGTAGCATTAGTGACAACAAATCATTTCTATTTTATGGCACTTGTTTAATTACAAATTCAATGGCAGATTTTGCTCTTACTGAAGTATAAATGATCTGAAAATGTTCTAACGTCTTGTTCCTCTGTGCGCAGGCTCTTGATTCCCTTCATGCAGTCGTATGCACGCTCAGGAGGATTCTCCATCTCGGGGAAAATAAAAACAGCCCTGATAGAAAACGCCATTTACTATGGCACATACCTGCTTATCTTCTGCTCCTTGCTCATCTACGTTGCCGTCACTCCAAAGTGGCACCTCTCCTGGTCAGTGTTCTGCCCTCTTCTTTCCCCTTCAACCAATCACAATACTCCTTTCATTTGTAGACCAATGCACATCTCACTTCCATAACTGACATATTTTAACTGAATGAATTTTTAAAGGTCTGACTTGCGGACAATTGGCATTACCGCCGCCAACACCTGGGGGCTGTTCCTGCTAGTGTTATTGCTGGGATACGGCCTGGTAGAAATCCCGCGCTCCTATTGGAGGGCATCGTGCCACGGGCAGCTGCTGGCAAAGACATACTTTAAAGCAGCAAAACTGATGACGGAAAAAGCAGATGCCGAAGAAAACCTGGAAGATGTTATGGAGGTGAGAGATTGTCATTACTTTGAGGAAAGTTCATGCATTATCTTGCAAAAATAAATGCACACTTAAATGCCCGCTCTTTTACAGGATGTCAGAACAGTTAATGAAACAATCAAATACAATCATCCTCTACGCAAATGCATTGACACTATTCTGAGAAAGGTAAGTTTCATGTAATCTTCATCCTACTGACTGTGCATATGAAAATATGGAGCCTTAACACCCTCATGTCTTTCCCAGTGTCCTGTAGAATACCAGGAAAAATTGGGCAGAAACATGGATGATTATGAGGACTTTGATGACAAAGGAAACCCTTATCCTAGTAAAAAGAGTTTAGTCAAACTACATAAAAAGGTAATAAAAACACTTCAGCTATATATA
>RJVU01007700.1:107431-137943 GCA_003731715.1 Anabarilius grahami | reverse complement strand
GTACTATATACTCATGTTTAATATTTAATGCATATTTAATTAACTCAGCAAAATACATTTTGTGATTAATTAATTGTGTGAGCACGGCATTGTGTAAACAGTAGACATTCAGGGATTTCTACAGACATTGCTGATTTACATTTACTAACTGATGCTTTTACAGAAAGTGACTTAAAAATGGTGTACATTACAAGCTATTTATCATGACAGCCAATGATATTTGCTGCACACAATGACAATTTCAAGTATAAGATATAAGAAGAAACTGTTTGGAAATTCTGTATTTTATTTTCATTGTTAATGGACGTCATTGTCTCTCTGTAGGTACGCTGGAGGACATTACCTCTCGACCTCTGCATCTCGTAGCCGCATCTTTGATGATGTATGAGAACAAAGAAAAAAATAAAGGGAAACTGTTTGCACTTTCTAATCTACACACTCTTCCTGAAGTGTCCAGTGAGAGACTGCAGCTTTAACACTTCTGTGTGTCTCTTTGGATGCGTTTTGTGTGTGTGTGTGTGTGTGTGTGTGTGTGTGTGTTGCTCTTACCTCCCATTGTCCCTTTACTTCCAGATGAAGCCAAAATAACTAACCCCACATTCACAACTGTAGTGCACTGAAGGTACAGCATCTTCACAGCAGTGACGGTTATTTAACATGCAGAGGATCATTTAATATGTGGCTGAAAAGGGAAGAAAAAGTCTCACGTTAGTCTCTTTAGAATCTTATTTTGAAGTTTAAAGATTCAGTTTTGACCTCTGATCTTTCACCATCAGGATGAGAACTTGTTTGACCAGTAAATGACCGACAGGCAGAGATGGGCACAAATACATCAAAAAGTATTTAGTTACAAATTACAAATACTTACTCATCAAATGTATTTAAATAAAATACCCAAATACTGCTGCGAAAAATGTATTTAATTAAAATACAAGTAATTTAAAAATACAAAAATACAAACACAATTTACACTCAATCACAAGTGCGAGAGTAACAGTGGAGTTAGATACACGTAAGAGAGAGTTGCTCTCAGTTGCTATGTATAGCCAAAGCATTCAAAATCACTAACAACTATTTAACAGTAGAATTAAGAAATTCACCCACGGATATAACTGCGATCCGCGCGCACGTCATGCTTTAGCTAGCAAGTCAATTCACAAGTTCTAGCCATTTGCGTTAATCTTCTGTCCTATAATGACATTCAGTGAATATCTGATAGTATATTTTACTAGATACTTTACCTTAAAACAGTTTGACTGAGCACAAAAGCAGCTTCTTTACCTGCTTCTGACCTTGCCATGCAAAGTAAGACAGACATCACTCGTGAGCTCCACATCCGAAACAGCAGCCGCCTTTTACTGTGCATTCACACAGGCTGTCGGCGTTAACGCTTTTCTTTTACTTTGAATGGGTGTTGTGGGTCGCTTGACTCACGTTGCTCGCGGCAGTAGAAAATTTCTCAACTTTTTATGCACCAACGCAAGCGTCAGCCAATCAGATCGCTTAACGCTGACGCCAATTCCCTGTGTGAATGCACCCTTACAGTTCCTCCTGAGCCAAAACAATGAGCTTATGCTGCGTTCATGCCGTAACCGTAATTAAGAGATGGCAACCCGTGACGTTATACTCTGAGCGGTTTGTGACTGCGTTTCAGTGGCAACACTATCAATGCAGAAATGAATCTGCAGCAGTCAGATGCTACAGGTCAGAGCTCTTGAAGTTGTTTTTGTTCATTATTATTGTAATGTTATGTGCTTTGAGACATAAGGTAGTTTAACGCAGTCTCTCATGATGCTTTTGCTCCCTGCTGTGCGCGTTCATGTGTTTGAGGAGGCGTGGCTTTGGAGAAGCTCTGAAGGGAGGGTGGGATAATTATGCTTTCAAAGCTAGCTCGCTATTGCTAGCTTCTCCGAAAATGACCTACCCTACCCTTAAACCCGGTGATGAAAGTTATTGTATGCGAGAATAAAATAACATATTTGAATGTATTTGAAGTTTTTTAAATACAAAATACTGCCCATCTCTGCCTACAGGAAATGCTTCTGTCTTTTGTTTGAGTATTTTTTTTAATTGTTCATTATTTAACAGATCAGACTTTAAAGTTACTGATAAAAAAAATATGAAGAAAATATCTCATTTTGGTTATTCAGCTCATGTTTTGTACTGTAAACTTCAAATCTGTTTCATCAAGTGAATGCATATAACAAGAATGCTATTTTACTATTTCAGTTATGTTCTATTTATTATAAATGTCTCTGAATTAATATTAAATAACTGCTCAGAGCTACTGACATTTTGAGGGACAATTTGTGCTTTTTCTTTTTTTGATGTCACAAATCTGTATAGCAGCTGTTTTGTTCTTGTTTGTTTGCATTTCCTCAATACCTCAAATAAATATTCCTGAGATCTTAATTACCTTTCTGTACAACTGTGAATAACTGAATGAGAAAAAAAATGTCTTGATATTTTAATGCTGCTCAATGGCAGGTTTCAGTGTTTTTAAAGAACACAACAAATCTATGGTATCATCAGTCAGCTTGCACACACCATAATTCAGAGTTTGAGCTAAAATTGAGCATAGTTTTTTTTTTTTTTTTTCATTTCAGTTGCCATTTCTGTTTTTGTTCTGCCTCTGCCTATAAAGTACTTGATAATTCACACAAGACTGAATCTTGTGTAAAATAATCAGATATGAAACAATATATGGGTATTTATCTTGTGTATTATTTAGTCAACTGATGTTCTATTATGAGTTCAACAAAACCTGACTACAGAAACCATTTACTTTTTTTTCTGTTTTTCATAAAATCAAAGTAGACTGTATTTACATATTGTCAGCCATCAACAGAAAAATATATTTCTTTGTTAAACAAAATGTATGTGAAGCATCTAGCATCAATTTTGATTACTATGTTTCTGCTATATTTCCTATTTTCTATAAGGCCTGTATAAAAACAGATCTTTTCATTCCATTTCATTCAAAATCTTTTGCATGTGTCTCTTTGTTTTTGAGTTGTGAACTGCAATAAATAAAAATAAATTGGCTTCAATTCTGCTGGATACCAGCACATACAGGGATGCAAGGAAATGGAATAGACAAATTAACAAAATATATCATTGAAATATAATTATAAAATAGAGATTCCTCTTGGGAAAATTAAGGTAAATCACTAATTAAAAGCAACTTAGACAAAGAGGCAAAATAATCGGGGATAAAGTTAGAGAATATTACTATTAATATTACTACTACTATTATTATTTTTGAACTAATAAATTATAAACGAACGTTTCTTTTCTAACATTTCTTTTTTCTTACACGCCTAACAAGCTAACTTTGAAACAGAGAAATAGTCACTAGGACTGTGTGTTGTAACAAGTAGAAGAATTCTGCTGTGCTGGCTAAACAGCATCCTTTCTAGAGATAAAAAATAGTCTATGAAAATTGTTTTGACCTATTGAGTAATCAGTAAAATATATTAACCTGGTGATATTTTTTTGATGATCCTGTGATTCAGTAATCTAAATTTAGCTACTCTGCCAGTAAGCATGGCAGAGGAAGTTGTTTTTCTTAAATCTGAACCAATATTAAGACTGATGATTATGAGTGATAGATCATGTGACTGTGAGATGTACCTGAAATCCTATAAAACCTGCTGTATTCCTTTGTTCGGAGAGAGATTCTCTGAGATTGATGAGAACTCTTCCGGACGTGATTTGATTAAAAGCATGTAAGGACAACAACTGGAGTCATTATTGAGCAGTGCTGCAGAATAGGCACTAGAGATCTTCTATACTCAAGTGATAGTGTTTAGTGGAAGAGCACTAAAGAGCTTAGTACCAGGTGACAGGGCCCCAAAACAGGTGGAGACGTCGGCCGACTCAAACAGGTATTGAAGTACGCTTAGTAGAGTATAAATTCATATGTGTCTGGCACACCTGCTTTAACCTAAGTCAGGTGCGTAGGGAAAATCTACCACAAACCTTTATAGGTAGAAATAGATTATTTCAACGTGACACTGGTCTAGAGATCAATGAAGCGATGAAATTACCAAAGACTGTTCTTTGATTTTACTCACTGATTTACTTACTCCAACATAGTAGGTGGCAGTATGCAGCTTTTACAATGGTCTGTAACCCGCCAAAACACTAAAAGAAGAATTTGAAATCTTTTGCGCGCGCTTAGATCACCCACTCAAAAGAGAACAGATGACACGCGCCTTCTCCTGCTTCATTTACATAAGGTAACAAAATATCATATTCAACAAAATATAATACTTTTACCCTAGATGTTTACTACAACTTTTAATACATTTCTAGCATGAATGTTTTCTCGAATGATTTCAATATCTCAATAATTTTAACCTAAATCACTGCAAACACCTGTAATATGTTTTCACTGGTAATAAAACAAACACATGCTGTAAAAGATCAAATGCGCGTTGTGGATTATTTGTGAAAACATCTACAATCCAAAAAAACTTGCATTGAACATAAAAGGTGTTTAGATTATTATTCGTGAACAAATCGTGGCAAATCACTGTCATGGTCGTCTCCGCTGTGAGGCGCTTTTCCCCGCTGCGCCCTAGAAGGGGACTATTATTGGTTGGACTTGAATGAAGGCATGAACATTAGGAAGCGGAGCGGAATGGCTTTGGTGAATGAGGATTTGCTGAACGAGACGAAAGTGTCTGCAATCAGATGCTTACTGAATACTGTACAGTAAAGGCTTTAATTTGACTACTGTTTTCAAAAATATTAAGTGCAAACAGGCACTAATCCAAAAGGTAGTTTTGTTATACACTCTAAAAAATGCTGGGTTAAAAACAACCCAAGTTGGGTTAAAAATGGACAAACCCAGCGATTGGGTTGTTTTAACCCAGCGGCTGGGTTAAATGTTTGCCCAACCTGCTGGGTAGTTTTATTTAACCCAAATATTGTTTAAAAATTACTGTATTTCTTGCTTAAAATGAACCCAAAATATGTTGGAAATTAACATTTATTAATATGTTTAATAAACAAACATTTATTAATACTTTTTTTGAATAATATTTAAACAATAAACATTTATTAAATTGCTTATTAATAAATGCTCATCTTTTTGATTATTATTGTTGCCTCTAGTAATTATGAGTCTGATTTTTAATTTCCAACCTATTTTGGGTTCATTTTAAGCCAGAAATATAGTAATTTGTAAACAATTGTTGGGTTAAATAAAACTACCCAGCAGGTTGGGCAAACATTTAACCCAACTGCTGGGTCAAAACAACCCAATCGCTGGGTTTGTCCATTTTCAACCCAACTTGGGTTGTTTTTAACCAAGCATTTTTTAGAGTGTATAAACCTGTGCATTATCTTACTTCAGTATAATAGATTTTAATCAGATTTCTTTGAGATAATCTTGAGTTCATCATTTGTACTTTTCACAGAAACGCTGAACTGCCAACTTTCTTGATCAACACCAGAGAAGAAAATGAATAACAGAAGCATTTTGGATTTTTTTGCGGTGACAAAATGCAAAATATTATGCATCATATATCTGATTTGTACATGATTTTTTACATATGTTTTGTATTGAGCTCAACATTTCATTGTATTAAACTGTTTAGCTTCAGTCTAAATTCTTATGGTGAAGATTGTGGAATGTCTATTTTTAGAAAACGCAGACTGACAGCAACAGTGGAGCCAGAAGGGCATCACAAACTGCTGAAAGTGTACAGGTAAGGTCATGATCATAAGGATTCAGGTCTAAGAAATAAAGTTCCCTAGTATCTGGCAGTCACGTTCGACTTTATGTTGTTGGCTGACAAATGAGGAATCACTTGGGAATCACAATCACCTCTGAATTGTATAAAAACGGCCAATGGAATGGATTATATGCATGGAACGTTCTTTAGAACTTCTGCAATAATATAAGCCAGCTCGAAAACTTCCGGTGAGATGTCATTTATTGGTGTGTTGAGCATCAGTAGTGTAATACTAAGTTTATAATCAGAATATAATCACCTAAATAGTCAGGCATAGCATTAATTTAGTTATTCAAACGTAAGACAGCATTAAAAATAAATAAATAAAGACGTACCTCAGTGTTCCTCCTCAGCTAAATTAAATTCGACCATCAGTTTTCACAGTTTTATGTGAAAAAAAGCTTCAAAAATTAAATATTTATTGTGCACTTTAGTTAGATTAATTGAATAAAATGTGTGTTTTCACAAGAGCGGTGATCGCTTTCTGTGTCATTCATTCACAAGAAAAGTTATTTATTCACACTTCACATTGACAAAAATGTATTTTTAAACTTAGTTATTTTATAATGTTTAATATTAAGTCAAAAAAGTAGTGAAAAACGGTTAATGGCTGATATATGCGCAAATAAATGCTTTGGTTGAAGTGGTAATTATTTTTTATTTTTAAGTGTTTTCTATCAAATGTTGAATTTCCTACATTTTTAAACGTTCGGATTTACAATGGGGACAATCTCAGAAGGATGAACAAATGTTTGTGGTCATCACATTAAAAATAACATTTGAAGTGCTGGGAGAAAAATGCGTGTGTAATTACAGACACAGCGATTTTAAACGCTCACAATAGCTTCGTCTTTATTGCAATCAATAAAACTGTTCATTGGCAAATTAGGTAAATGTGATAACTGCATTCAAATATGAATACAACATTAAAAAGTCAACCATTGATGGTTTTGTGTCGATGTACAGCGAGAACAGAATGAACAGCTAAAAGTTCACCGGAAATGCCCGAGCTGGTTTAACGACAACCAGGAAGTAACCGTGCATATAGTCGTCACTTTCCCGCCGGAACGCGCTCCCTCAGCTGGACTGAGTGGCAAAAGAACCTACCGTGTGACTGGGTTTAATAGAGGAAACTGCGTAAACGCGAGTAAAACTAACGAATTACACTAAAGGTTGGGCTTCCTTACAACTTGTCAAATAAACTAATCCATGGATATCGACATGCAGCCAGGAGTCGTGTTTCCTGACATTAATATATGCCTGATTTCGACGCCGGGGAAATACATAAAGCAAATCTGCCTGTGAATATTTTATATAACTACAATATAGGTAGGTTTAAATCCACGTAATCACTTATGTCAATGTTATATATTGTCCAGCCCTAGAACTTATATAGTTTTATAGTATAGTTTTTGTCAGTGTTTATTTAAAAACACCCAATTATGCAGAATATAAGATGGAAAATATTTAATTGATGAGTTGTCAACATAATATATAACAATACAATATATACGGTATGATTTTACCTCAAAATCCAACAATTTGACACAAAATGATAACTGCAAAACATGTTTCTCTGCTGGAGTCCAGCTGTTTCTGTGAATTGCAGTGATCCATTTGCTGCTTTTTTCTGTAGCTTTCGGCAGTTTTTAAATATATACCTCAGATTTTGTGTCAAAGCTATTTGTACAGTCAATCACAAAGCTCTTTTCCGTTTTGGATGTGTTTTGGATGTTTTTCGCGGCATTCACGCTGAAAACCAATGCTGCCGCTCAGTCTTTTGCCACTCAGTGGGCGTGACCGCAGTCGTAACGGGCGACGGTGACGTCACGTGCATACCCTCTATTGGCGTGTGGAATTTGCATGCCAAGCCACTCCTCGGTACATACGGGTATGTAAAGGAGCTTTCACACCAGAGGAACCATTTCATAGTACCTAGAACTAATGGTGGAAGTACCTACTTTTTGGCGTGTATGCACCGCAGGGACTGGGAAAGACTTTAGTTGTCATAGATGCGAACTCCTCACGGGGAGAATTCACCTTTGTGAGATTAAAATAGGTCACCTACGAGATTGGATGTCTACTTTCTCTGTATAACAGTTCTATCTAATAACGTATTTGACAGGCATGTTAGACAGATCATAAATTAATGAAGATGGAGAATAGGAGCGCTGTGTGCTCAGGCTCTAGCTTTCTCAGCGCAGCCAAATAAAAGTCACAACAACAAGCATGGATTACGTCACCTCAGAGTTTACTACTGGCAGTGCTAATGCAACCAGGAAAATGGCCCGGCCTAGAGGAACATTTAGTTCTCAGGGAACCACCCTTGTGGATAGTTCCTATAACTGAGTTCCTAGAACAGAAGTCCCTTAAGATGGCGGCTCACATCCACTCATTGAGAAATTAGCTTCAGAGCCGAGTGTTGCAGCAGTGATCACTCTTTCCAAATCAGCTTGGAAAAAAGTTGCAGTGTGGGAATCTCTCTGGACTGGTGAAAAGGGCGCATTCAGTGGTGTTTTTGCCAGTGCAGTGATTCTCCCCTGGGTGCTTCAGTCAAAAAGGGCAGGTTTTTTTCTAAAAGAGCAAATCAGACAACAAGCGTCTTTTTAAAGATGCCTTTCTGTCAATGTGTTTCTGGTTGTTGTAGGTTCCTGTCTTTATCTTATGGCCACGATCACTGTCTCGCAGGCCTGGTCCGAGAGCATACTGAGACAGCATTTGTGAATGTTTAATGTCCTCATTGTGTGAATATGACCATGTCGACACTGGTCGAGACTCACCTTCCTCGTAAAGGAACAAGTCCCCTCTGCTGTTACCCAGAATGCTGCCTCTGCACAATGCCGAGCCACAGGCATGGTTAAAGGTGCAATGTGTACGTTTTTAGGAGGATCTATTGACAGAAATACAATATAATATACATTTTTATGTTGCTTGTGCCATTTTTCTAGGAAAGAATAAAACTTACGAGCAAGAAAAAAGGAAATAATGGCCGTGGTCCTCTAAAGGTTTGTTGCATATCTGTATCACTGAATGAAGACTATTTAAGGGTCTCATGAAAAAGTGTGTGTGGAATTTCTCTAGCCAAAACATTTTGAAAAGACAAAGCATGATAGATGCTTAAAAAAATCCATATCTTTTTACAGTGATCATTTTTTGCATTGCTTATGATTTTCAATATGATATTAAACCCATGTGCACTAGTGGACTCATGTTAACAATGTGGTTTTGTTGATATTCACTCAGGAAAGGACAAACACATTTTTCAAGGAGGAAGTTAAAGAGGGTCCATCAAAAAGCCATATGCAGCAGGTATGTGAATTTTAATAGTACTTGGTGCTTATCAACTGAAATGCCTTTACCTGTATTGAGCCTCCTGTCCTGCAGATCACTGTCGAATCAGGCTAGTCTTCTACTACATGAAAAAATACACCTAAATTTAAGATTTTTTTTTAAAAAAGTGCACATTATCAACTGTTGTGATCAGTGACATGTGGATTCAAATTAATCGTGGAAAATTGTGCAGATACGCATCCCTGCTTTATATTATTTGGATATTATTTGTATTATGCAATATTGCTAATCATTTTATGGAAATCTTTTATTCATAAATGTTTAAATGTTTTTTGTATTGTTGTACTTCTGAATTTAACAGTGCGAGGAAGGGCAAAGCCACACTTTCAATTTCCGCTACAAATTCAACAAACATGCAGTGGCGTGTGATACATCCAAGACTGTGCTTGATGCTCTTAATACAAACAAGATTTTCAAGAAGATAAAAAAAGACAACCTGGATAAAGAAATAGTTATCCAGAGATCCACAGGAGAAGTTCCTAGAGCTGCTGTGAAGGCCGATTTCCCCTGCTGTCTTATTGAAAAAGATGAGAGACCTTAGATATAACCTTCATCAAAAACACTGGAATTGTTGATACAAAGAAAAAAGCAACTGGAAGGCTTTCATTCTCCAATGAATCAGAAAATGTAATCTTTTACATTAAAACAAAAGGAGGTGATAAAGTGAAACGCTTAATGAAAAACAATGAGTTGAGGAAGAAAGTTGAGGATGTTTGTGTGTACGCGTTCAAAAAAGACAAACTGAAGGCTGCTCTTCAGCGTGACGGACGATTCATCAACGCCATATTCAAGAAACAGTGTGCACTCCGTGAGTTTGGGAGCGAGATAAACTATGGAATGTCAAACACTGTAGAGCATCTTGATCGAAAATGTTTTGAGATCATTGTTATCAGTGACAAAAACCAGCCAGATAGCCAAGATTACTCCTTGAGTGATGTCAACACTGAATTGAATGAAACTTCAGCCGCTGATTTGAAAGAAAATGTTGATCCTAACCAGCATCCCGTCAACACTGAACAAGAAGAAACCAAAAAGGGAAACACAATGAAATCCAAAAATACTTCAGCTAAATACTCTAAAGTAATTGACTCTGAAGAGATTCTGGGAATTCTGCGTTCTCAGTATAAAGATTTACTGGAGACATTAAAGCAGCGAGAGAACCTAAAGAACAAATCTCAGGTCCAAACGTTCTTCAGAGCAGAATATGACAAAAGTGTTCAGAGTTTCTCTGAGGTGTGTAAAATAAAGCAGCTCATGAGACTCTCTGACTCGGTGTGTCAGATTCGAGTGGAGGGATTCGCCAGAGGAACCGGCTTCCTACTCTTTGGGCAATTTATTCTCACTAACGCACATGTTGTTAGGGAATTTCTCGAGTCTCCAGACAAGTTTTCTTCTACAAAGTCTGTAGAAGCCGCATTTGATTTTGAACGTCTGGACTCAAAGGTGAAGCTGGTGCCGGTCAAGAGACAGATTGCTGCTTACTGTTACATAACAGATGCCAGTAAAAGCCGTCTTGACTTTGCTCTTCTCGAACTGGATGCTGTTGATGAAATCACAGGCCGTCCTGAGTTGCTCAGTCATTTTAGTCCTGGCCTCCCTCCTAGTGGTGGGATCTGCATTGTGGGACATCCCGATGGTGGGATTAAGAAAATAGATCCCTGCTTCATTATTGAGAAAAAAAAAACTACAAGAGGCTGCAGATAAACACATATCTGAGAATATCAATTTCATTAATGTGATTACACAGAGGAGTTTTGAAGATAAATGGGACTTTTATGAAAACCAGATTAATTATAACTCTTGTTTCTTTCACGGATCTTCTGGCTCTCCAGTTTTTGATGAAGACTGCTATCTGATTGGTGTGCACACTGGTGGATATGTGTACAAAGGAGAAAAGGGTAAAACTAGGAGCATTGTGGAATATGCCTATTCCATGAATTCCATTCTGGATATGATCAGAGCACAGGCTAGGATAAAAGGTTTGCATGAGATTGTCAGTATCTTAGAAGCCCACAGTGATAAAAGCTACGAGTATGGAACTGCAGATCAAGAGAATCAGACCGACTACGAGATGGAAGATTGAAGGCATCCAGACATCTCCATTTCTTTGGAAAAACATGACAACAAGCCTTCAATTCTGAGACATTATTCACTGTCATTTTGGGGTTTCACTTTTCATATAATTCTTAGAGATGATTGTGTTCAAAAGCAGAAGTTACGCTTGGTTTCTCTTATTTTTGACAAGTGTAAAGTCATGTATCTCACCTGCAGGTGATTGTGGGTTTGACTTGTGCAAAGACAGTAGAACAGTGAACATTATTCATTTGGCAGAGCTTCATTACAGTTTCTTTACATTGTTATTCATACACACTTGTGTATTCATATATCCATACGTATTCATTTCACTCGTACAACAAATCATTCACTCATATCTTTATATGCATTTTTCTTATATTCTTTTTGACTTTTTATGTCCGTTGATGTATTACAGGGATTTTGCATTGATTTATCTGAACATTTTGTCTTTGTTGTAAGGGATCATGTTCAAGCTTTAACAGTAACTAACTTTAACAGGACTAGCTTGTCACTTTATACCTATACTTGATGAATGTAGATGTCAATTACAATGAATAAAACCATTTAATATAACAAATACAGCATTAATGATTATTATTTCATGATTATTATTGACATCCTTGTGCCTCAACTTCTCCACAAGCCTTTTCCATCACTTGAAGAAGACTTACTTGGTTGTAAGGGTTGTGATCATATGCTTTCCATATCTAAGAGAAGAATATGCTGGAAGGAACACCGTCCTGAAATGTGAGTGATGCTCAAACCACTCTTACTGGTGCTGAATGGTGAAAGTACACAATTTTGCTCGGTTTGCTCCTGATGACCCTGTAGAAAGTTGATTTGATTGAGGGAGTTTTTAGAACAATTTAGAAGCCTTTCTGTGTTGTGTGGCCCCAATACAGCGTTGTGTGCCACACCACCAGTGACATTGACTGTGGCACAATGTTTATATTGGGCTGTCCAGCTTCTCTCAAGGAAAAACCAACATTTATGACATTGGCAATTAGGTTGGCTCTGATTTCCCCTATTCTTCTACCTCTCCTCCTTCCTCTTACACCTTTGCTCTTCTCTTTCCCTCTGTCCTTGTCTTTTTATATTTTCTTCTCTTGCTCTTTCCACTAATACCATTGCCTTCCACTCTACCATATCTTCTCCCTTTACTCCGGCCTGTTCATGTCTTCTCCAAAACTTCTCTCTTACATCTCTTCCTTTTCCCATTCTTCTTCTTTTTTGTTGTTGTTTTTCTTTCCCCTTTTATAGTTTTTGTAATTGAGATAGCTGTGTAAACAATTAGGAAATGTGCATTTCCTGTGTTGTGTGTATTACTAACTCAGCAGATATTTATTTGGGGCTAATTGAGGACATTCCAAGTGTACTGAGATTTAAACAAATAACGGAGTTTTGTTTGTTGTGTTTGGAAAAATGGTGCACAAATTATTGTGATTTTTGTAAAACCAATAAGAAGAGCTGCTATGGTTTTCGCCTGATATATTAAAGTTTTGGTTGGGTGTAAGAACTACTGTGAAAACATTTGGGAATTTTGTGCAATGTTTTGAAAAAATTATGCATGATTTAAAATTTGGATGAAATTAAGGAAAATTGACAACCTGTTTAGGACAATTACAAAGTGTTCAGATAACTTAACTGTTTTGAGAACAGTGACCTGAGTTTGGAGAAATGTGTCAAATCGATTGAGAAAAACTGTAACTGCTCAGGATAAACAAGGAACTTACTTTAAAAAAAAAAAAACATAAAACAGTTTTTGATCATCCGTAACAACAAACAGTATTAAGAACCTCAGATACTTTGATTATATTGAAGTATTACTGATTTTATTTCTTTCATTCACACTTCTTACTCAAGTAAAAGAGAAAGAGATTGAAAAGATTGTGCCAACACTTCTGATTTTCTTCACCAAGGAATTAGTTTGCCCCAAAAAATATATAATGCATATTCTCATGTTTAATATTTAATGCATAATTAATTAGCACGGCTAAATACATTTTGTGATTGTGCTGCAGTGGCCAGTGAGGGACTGCAGCTTTAATGCTTCTGTGTGTCTCTTTGTGTGTGTGTGTGTGTTCTTGTTTATATTACATCGTGGGGACCAAATGGCCCCACGATGTAATAAAAACCTGAGATCACCTACATCGTGGGGACCAGCCAGCGGTCCCCACGAGGGAAATGGATTAATAAACATACTAAATGATGTTTTTTTGAAAATGTAAAAATGCAGAATGTTTCCTGTGATGGTTAGGTTTAGGGATAGGGGTAGTGTAGGGGGATAGAATATACAGTTTGTACAGTATAAAAACCATTACGCCTATGGAGAGTCCCCACTAAGATAGCAAAACAAACCTGTGTGTGTGTGTGTGTGTGTGTGTGTGTGTGTTGTTCTTACCTCCCATTGTCCCTTTACTTCCAGACGAAGCCAAAATAGCAACAAACTGTAGTCCACTGAAGGTACAGCATCTTCACAGCAATGACTGTTACTTTACATGCAGAGGAACATTTAATATGTGGCTGAAATGGGAAGAAAAAGTGTCATGTTAGTTCTAGAATCAAGTTTAAAGATTCAGTTTTGACCTCTGACCTTTCACCCTCAGGATGAGAACTTGTTTGACCAGTAAATGACCTACAGGAAATGCTTCAGTCTTTTGTTTGAGTATTTTGTTTTATTGTTCATTATTTAACAGATCAGACTTTAAAGTTACTGATAAAAACATGAAGAAAATATCTCATTTTGGTTATTCAGCTTATGTTTTGTACTGTAAACTTCAAATCTGTTTCATCAAGTGAATGCATATAACAAGAATGCTGTTTTACTATTTCAGTTATGTTCTATTTATTATAAATGTCTCTGAATTAATATTAAATAACTGCTCAGANAATGGATTAATAAACATACTAAATGATGTTTTTTTGAAAATGTAAAAATGCAGAATGTTTCCTGTGATGGTTAGGTTTAGGGATAGGGGTAGTGTAGGGGGATAGAAAATACAGTTTGTACAGTATATAAACCATTACGCCTATGGAGAGTCCCCACTAAGATAGCAAAACAAACTTGTGTGTGTGTGTGTGTGTGTGTTGCTCTTACCTCCCATTGTCCCTTTACTTCCAGATGAAGCCAAAATAGCAACAAACTGTAGTCCACTGAAGGTACAGCATCTTCACAGCAGTGACTGTTGCTTTTCATGTAGAGGAACATTTAATATGTGGCTGAAAAGGGAAGAAAAAGTGTCATGTTAGTTCTAGAGTCAAGTTTAAAGATTCAGTTTTGACCTCTGTCCATTTAAGTTCAGGATGAGAACTTGTTTGACCAGTAAATGACCTACAGGAAATGCTTCTGTCTTTTGTTTGAGTATTTTGTTTAATTGTTCATTATTTAACAGATCAGACTTTAAAGTTACTTATAAAAACATGAAGAAAATATCTCATTTTGGTTATTCAGCTCATGTTTTGTACTGTAAACTTCAATTCTGTTTCATCAAGTGAATGCATATAACAAGAATGCTGTTTTACTATTTCAGTTATGTTCTATTTATTATAAATGTCTCTGAATGAATATTAAATAACTGCTCAGAGCTACTGACATTTTGAAGGACAATTTGTGCTTTTTCTTTTTTTGATGTCACAAATCTGTATAGCAGCTGTTTTGATTATTTTCTTTTTTTTATTTGTGTTCTTGTTTGTTTGCATTTCCTCAATACCTCAAATAAATATTCCTGAGATCTTAATTACCTTTCTGTACAACTGTGAATAACTGAATGAGAAAAAAAATGTCTTGATATTTTAATGCTGCTCAATGGCAGGTTTGAGTGTTTTTAAAGAACACAACAAATCTATGTTTTCATCAATCAGCTCACACTCACCATAATTCAGAGTTTGAGATATAAAGGATAAAATGTGTCCTTTTTTTAGCCATTTCTATGTTTGTGCTCCCTCTGACATTCAAAATCTCAAGTGCTTTTAAGTACAAATTCTATCCTATTATTTTACACATGGTTCTTGTGTAAAATGATCACATATGAAGCAATATATGGGTATTTATCTAATGTGTTATTTAGTCAACTGGATCTGTTCTATTATTATGAAAACATAATTCATCAAATGAACCGTATTTATTGATTGCCAGTGATCAACAAAAATGTTTCTTTGTTAATCAAAGTGTATGTGAAGCATTGTGACTATTTCTGCTATATTTTAGCTATATTTGTATGGTATTTTTATTCAAAATCTTTTACATGTGTCTCTATTTGTTTTTAGTTGTGTGCTGCATTAAATAAAATATTACAATATATTTAAAAATCTATTAAAATTAAAACCTTTATTAGTAGAAACAGAAGATTAGCCTATTTCTGTGTGACACTGGTCTAGAAATCAATGAAGCCATGATTTTACCAAAGACTGTTCTCTGATTTTACCATTCACTCACTCCAACATAGTAGGTGGCGGTATGCAGCTTTAATGGTCTGTAACCCGCCAAAACACTAGAAGAACACTTTTGCGCGCGCTGCACGAGATCAGATTTCACTTCTCACACATAAAGACAAAGGAAAGCAGACGATACACACTTTCTCCTGCTTAAGCTATTTTAACTCACATAAGGTAACTTTTTCAAACAAGACAAAATATATTCAAATGCCTGTTGGCCTACTTCAATGTTTTCACTGGTAATAAACAAACAAATGATGTTAAGGATAAAATGCAATTGTGACGTATTTGTGAAAGAATTTACATTTACATAAAAAACTTACATTGTAGTGTGTATCTATGATCACCAAAGATTAAAACCCGACGACACCAAAGGTGTTTGGATTAGTGGTTTTTCGAATCGTGACGAATCAGGCGTTTTGGCGGGGTTTTCCCTGCTTTCAAACACTGGGAGCTGCCAATGAGAATAATATTGGTTGGACTTTAATGAATGTATGCGTCTTTCGTGAATGAGGATTTGCTGAACATGTCCTCAATCAAATGCCTACTGAATACTGTGCAGTACAGGCTTTAATTTGACTACTGTTTTCAAAAATAGTAAGTGCAAACAGTAGTCACTAATCCAATTTTGTCACATAATCTCCTCACGTTGCTTTATAATTCAGCAAATAATCTCGTTATTATCCCAGATATAAAAATCTGCTTGCAATCCAGTTGTGTGAAAAATTTATTAAAATGCACATTGTAATTGTAACACATTGGATTTTTATTTACCAAATATGTAAACTGTACATAAGTCAGTAATGTAGTAGCTATAATAGCTTTTTATCAGATTTCTTTGAGATATTAATCTTGAGCTCATCATTTGTCCTCTTCACAGAAACAATAAATTCCCAACAACGCTCTTGTTCAGCACCAGAGAAGAAAATGAACAGTAGCATTTTGTATTATTTTGAGGTGACAAAATATTTTATTTTATTAAAATATTGTACATTTATATATATATTGATTTTCAGATGTCTATGCTTGGCTGTTGTCATTCTTTATGTTGAACATTGTATTGAAATGTTTAGCTTTAGTCTAAATGGTTATGGTGAAGATTGTTGAATGTCTATTTCAGACTGTCAGCAACAGTGGAGCCAGAAGGACGCCACAAACTGCTGAAAAGGTACAGGTAAGGTCAAGATATTTCAATAATAATGATTCAGGTCTAAGAAATAAAGTTTTAGGTCATTGTTTTGTCTCAGCCAATGAAGACGTCAAGAAAATAATCAAGTGTTAATGAACCCTACATTTGTAATTTATTTATCTTGTTATTATTTATCTTGTTTTTATAGACCCATGTCTTTAATTATTATTTCAGAGACACTGAGTTGCTCATAAAATGGGACCATTAAAGTAGTCTATATAACTTGTGCACTATATTCCCAGGCTTCTGGATCTGTCACATATGAGGAACAGACCCCGAAAAATGCCTTTATTCAAATAATTTTTTCAAATGTTCATGTTTTTCCTTTGACTATTTCCCCTCCATTTGTTTCTGGATGTATTCAAAGAAAACAAATACATTTTTTTCAAACAAAATAAATAAAATCAGTTTCTCATACAAAGCTACTAAGTTTAATGACCAACTTTTTTCCCACTTTGAGTTTTCATATTTATAAATGGCGCATGTTAAAGAAAATGACAATCTTTCATAATTTGAGTGCACTTTTCATTAATTTTGTGTGGCAATGTCATAAAATTCAATGTAATTTTGGCAGTGTCCTGAATTGTATTAGATTTAAATGTTCAATTAATGAAAATAATATATGCTATTTTTAATGTTGTTTCTGCCATTGTTCTAGAAAAGAATAAATCTTTCAAGCAAGAAAAAAGAAAATAATGTCTGTGATCCTCTAAAGGTATGTTGCATACTGACATCTGTATTACTGAATGAAGACTATTTAAGGGTTCTGAAATGCGTGTGTGAAATTTCTCTTGCCAAAACATTTTGCAAAGATAAAGCTTTTTGTTTGCTGTTTTAGAAATCCATATCTTTTGAGAGTGACAATTTATTGCATTGTCTATGATTTACAATATGATGGTAAAATCATGCACACTGGTGGACTCATATTAACAGTACTGTTGTGTTGACATTCACTCAGGAATGGATGAACAATGTTTTCAAGGAGAAAGTTCAAGAGGGTCCATCAAAAAGTCATATGCAGCAGGTATGTGAATTTAATGGTATTGGTGCTTATCAACTGAAGTGCCTTTACCTGTATTGAGCCTCCTGTCCTGCAGATCACTGTTGAATCGCTGGCTAATCTTCTACTTTTTGAATAATACACTTAAATTAAAGAATTTTAAAAAGTGCACTTTTGAACTCTGATCAGTGACTTGTGGATCCAATACGTAATATTACGCAATATTGCTAAGCAGTTTATGGAAATATTTTATTCATAAATGTTTAATGCTTTTTGTATTATTGTTCTTCTGAATTTAACAGTGCGAGGAAGGGCAAAGCCACACTTTCCATTTTTGCTACAAATTCAAGAAACATGCAGTGACGTGTGATACATCCAAGACTGCGCTTGATGCTCTTAATACAAACAAGATTTTCAAGAAGATAAAAAAAGACAACATGGATAAAGAAATAGTTATCCAGAGATTCAAAGGAGAAGTTCCTAGAGCTGCTGTGAAGGCCGATTTCCCCTGCTGTCTTATTGAAAAAGATGAGACCTTAGATATAACCTTCATCAAAAATACTGGAATTGTTGATACAAAGAAAAGAACAACTGGAAGACTTTCATTCTCCAATGAATCAGAAAACTTGGTAATATTTTACATTAAAACAAAAGGAGGGGAGAAAGTGAAACGCTTAATGAAAAACAATGAGTTGAGGAAGAAAGTTGAGGATGTTTGTGTATACGCATTCAAAGAAGACAAACTGAAGGCTGCTCTTCAGCGTGACGGACGATTCATCAACGTCATATTCAAGAAACAGTGTGCACTCCGTGAGTTTGGGAGCGAGATAAACTATGGAATGTCAAACACTGTAGAGCATCTTGATCGAAAGCATTTTGAGATCATTGTTATCAGTGACAAAAACCAGCCAGATAGTCTGGAGGACGTCTTGAGTGATGTCAACACTGAAATTAATGAAGCTTCATCAGCTGATTTGAAAGAAAACTTTGATGATAACCAGCATCCCGTCAACACTGAAGAAGAAGAAACCCCAATGAGAAACACAATGAAATCTACAAATACTTCAGCTAAATGCTCTAAAATAATTGACTCCAAAGAGATTCTGGGAATTTTGCATTCTCTGTTGAAAGGTTCAATGGAAACATCAAAACTTAAAAAGAAGTCTGAGGTCCAAACGTTCTTCAGAGCAGAATATGATAAAAGCGTTCAGAGTTTCTTGAAGGTGAAGAAAGTGAAGGAGCTCATGAAACTCTCTGAACATGTGTGTCAGATTCGAGTGGAGGGATCTGCCAGAGGAACTGGTTTCTTACTTTTTGACAGATTCATTCTCACTAATGCTCATGTTATTGGAGAATTTGAACCTTTTTCGAGGAAGCTTTCAAAGACATTCACTGCTGTTTTTGGATATGAAGATTTGGAAGCAAATGAGACCAAGTGTGTGCCGATCAAGGAACAGGTTGCAGCGTACTATTATGGCAAAGACAACATGGGCAGGTATCTTGACTTTGCTCTTCTTGAACTGAAAGCCGTTGATGAAATATCTAATTGTCCTGGATTGCTCAGTCGATACGTTCATGGCCCCCCTCCTAGCCGTGGTGGGATCTGCATTGTGGGACATCCCGGAGAAGGGGTCAAGAAAATGGACCACTGCTTCATCATCAAGGGAGAGAATCTACAAGAGGCTGTAGATAAACACATCTCTGAGAATGTCAATTTCTTTCATGTGATTATAAAACAGTCTTTGGCAGAGAAATGGGAAAGTCATGACAACCAGATCCATTATGACTCTGCTTTCTTTCACGGATCTTCTGGCTCTCCAGTTTTTGATGAAGACTGCTATCTGATTGGGATGCACACTGGTGGCTTTGTGTACCCAGGAGAAAAAGATCAAATTAGAAGCGTTGTGGAATATGCTTATTCCATGCAGCCCATTCTGGAAAGTATCATCACACAGGCCAAGGAAAGTGGGAGATCTGACATCTTAAAATTACTCTCTGAATATAAATCTTTAAATCTTAACTTGGAAGACAATGATGCGAACATGGAAATGGATCCTTAAAACCAGGAAGACTGTAGATAAATAATGGGACAGCAGAGTCTTGATTCTTGAATGGTGCCACTGCATCTTGTTGGCTGCAATATAAAAGTTCATATTTTGAGGTTTTATGCAGGCATGTTTAATATACAATTTCATTCAATTGACCCTTCGCAGGGAGTTTGATTGACACACGATCTAACCAATCATAAAGCAGAATCCGCCATTTTGTCCGACAAAGCAGTCAGGAGTTAGAAGATTAACCTCGGTGGACTTGAACTTGAAAAATGGTGTGTACTGATGTCTTTCCGCGTTTGAAACAACATTCCTTCTCATGTTCATTCATGTTTATTTGATGCTATAAATGAACTAGTAGGAAGAGATGATCGGTTTACGAGCCGTTTGAGCTGAGGCACTACAGAGATCTGTCACGACACATTAAAGAGCCACAAAACGGTTTTTATTGTTCGAATTTATTAAAATAACTACACAGTTTGAAAGCTGGGACTTTGTTTAATATCATAAGTAACCTGCTTTGTCTTGTCTGTCGACGTGTTGTCAGTGTCCTCTTTGCTCCGTGATGTTTTTTTCACTGCGTGTGCTGTGACAGTGCCACGGCTTGTCGGACAAAGCAACAGTAACTAAGGGGGGCGGGTCTTTCCGAAGGGTCAATTATGTGTAGAGTTGTATTATCCCTGGGTGACTCCATAGGTAAATGTGTCTACTCATTGTCACTGTAGTGACGATAATATAATATATTATTCATGAATTATTTACCATTATATCATTTCAAACCTGCATGACTTTGAGCAGAAGAAATATTTCAGAAAGAAAACAGACAACATGAATAAATGATGACAGAATTTTCATTTTTGGTTAAACTAGTTTAAGGGGTCAACATTGTTCTTAAATATCTTTGCTCTAGCATTGTTCAATTCTGCAGATGTTTGTACAGAAATAGGCCTACAGCCGCCACATATACATTGTATATCTCTTTATAAATCTGTTTTGTCTTTTTTCTTTGTGCCTTATTTTTGCTATATTAAATAATCATGCTTAAAATATATTGGCCTCATTCTTGACTTTATAAGCACTTTCACTGTAAACACAATATATAAGACACGACAGCCATAGGCACATATCCTCTGCAAAGACCACGAGAACCAGACCACGAGAACCAGACCTCTGCACAGACCCTATGGGCAGCTTCAACTCCTCCTTCATATGCCATCGTGATGCACTCCGATCTTCACATGGAATGAATTATTCTGAATTATATCAATATATCAACTGATCTGATGATAATGACATCACTGATTTCTCCAGAGCTGCTTTATAGATGAATTTAACTTATTCCATAATTGATTCATTTTTCAGTTATTGAACCAACCTGAATCAACACTGAACTGAGATCAATTAAATGACTGTTTCCTATTGTCTTTTTTAGAACTGCTTTACAGAAGAATTGAAGTCTGTTTGCATCATTGAATCATTTTCCTGTTAACACTGTAAAGCTGCATTGAAACAATATTGTATAAAGCGCTGTAGAGATAAAGGCGATAACTATATCAAATATAGTGATAGTTGGTGTTCATTCAGAAGAATATTATTATTATTATTATGTGGCAGAAAAGGAAGAAAAAGTTTCACATTTGTTCTCTTTAGAATCCTAATTTGAAGTTTAAAAGGGTCATGAACTGAGAAATCTCATTTTCCTTGAGCTTTTGATATATAAGAGGTCATAATACTATAAGAATATCCTGTAAGTTTCACAAATGTAAACTTTCTTGTTAATCCAAAAACAACTTTTATTTTAACATGCCCAGTGAACGACTCATTCTAGAATGTGCCTAATAGACCGTCTCTGCAGAAGAAAATCAACGCCTTCACCATTGCAACTTTGGCCCCACCCACTGCCACATTAGAGATGACGAGACAAAAGCAATACTGGAATACAAATAACATCACCTTCCAACGGATTCTAATGCTAGGAATATGGTTATTTATTTTTCAACAACGTGAATGAGCATTGAGTTCAGTGCAGCAAACAGACTTTAACAGTATGGACTCAACAGAAATGCGACAACATATAACATTCATAGTCAGATGTTCTTTGTCTATGTGTCAGTAAATCAAACCTAAATGGTCAACTTCACATTGTTTCTCATGGTAGGATGGAAAAATCTGAATTTATATATAGAAAGTGATCAAAAACGATCCCTTTACTGGGGCTGTCAATCACACAGCGTTTATCATTGACTGAGTTCTGGACTCCCTAACAATGACCCTTTTTCGGGTTATAATCAACGACTCTCTTATTTAGTGTTTGCAGTGTTAGTTATGATGAAAGCATTCATTAGTGTGCAGAAATCGACTTGCAATGACGAGATCACCACTTTCATGCACTCAACAACATGTCTGTGATCGGCTACATCACTGCAACTTTTCATGTCACAAGCTAAATCAGGGCTCTACGCCTGAAACGCTAGAAACATTTTTCTTAAGGAGCACTCTGATCAATAACAGGGTGATATCTGTCCCTTTAAATTAATTTTCAGGGGATTTTTTTTTTTTCTTCGTATGCATCATCAAAAAGGGTTGAACTGAATTTGATCTTTTAATATCACTGTTTTAGTACATTAAAGCACTTTAAGGTTGTGTTGCACTGTATTAAAGGCTCCTACAAGAGAGACCTTTTTATTATGAAACAATTCCATATCATTCCAGGAGAGGGCAGCGTAGTTGTTAGTTGAAAGGACGCTAATTCCAGTTCATTCAAGGGAATTGCTGCAGATGTAACTGTTGGGTGTTAGTCATTGACCACAAAGTAAGCCCTTTTGTTTATATTTGTATTAATAGTTATCTGAATAGCTTTGTATGCATCTGTATCTTACGGACAAGCCCAGACATGTCCTGTAACAATCGTTCTGTTAGGCAGATCAGTAATATTATTTTCCTGATTTATTTATTTCGATATGGAGATACAGATGATTAATATAGTTTCCTAACGATGTCTTATGATACAATGTCGATCTGTTAACTGTTGTTTTGTGTTTAATGTTACGATGTTCACTTGAATGCTGCTTGATTGCGCCACTACTATCTGTATATAGGCACTGCATGACATTAATGACGGGATTGTTATTATTGTTTATATATATATATATTTAGCTTATTCATTATCTTTATTGTATTTAATATCTTTCAGACTATATTCACATCTTTGACTGTACATCTGTGGCCCTACCTTTCTCTACCAATACAAAAGTATAACCTGATCACCTGTCTCCTCAGTATTGGTGCTCTGACCGGCACTCAGAAGGGTTTACTCCTCCCTTACTGTAATCAAACCTAACAGTCCAAAAGCCTCTCCAACATGCACTAAAGATTCTTTAGCCTGGCATCGGTTCAGCCTCCGCCAGTGCTGCTTTAATTCTAATTCTTAATCTGTGTTTCTAATTAAGTGGTGCAACACAACTTGTTTTAAAATAAAACCCAGATCTACAAATCATTGATTAGTGTTAAACTTTGCCTAATTTAATCCTTATTGGTGCAACCCACCCTAGTGTTTTTTAACATTAGCTTTTTAAGAAATCGTCCCACTGTTTTTAGTGATTGAAATTACTGCAGGTGCTGTATATGGATCACAAGTGCCCAAAACTTAAATCTTGTTCACATATTTTTGTTTTTAAGATGGAAAATTGACAAGCTTGTGCTGCAGTTACATGGCTGATTTGCCCTCCAGGGCTCCGCGACAGTCACCTGACTGAAAACTATGAATTTGAGCATAAGAGACAACATTTATAGGACAGTCCATGTCAGATTTTGTTGCTGATTTGAAATATGTTATTTAATTGTGAGTTCACCAAGCAGTTTTTGAGATGTCAGGATTCCCCCATTCAAATAGGTAAGACTTAAGCTGCGTCCCAAACGACACACTATACACTCTAAAAAATGCTGGGTTAAAAACAACCCAAGTTGGGTTGAAAATGGACAAACCCAGCGATTGGGTTGTTTTGACCCAGCAGTTGGGTTAAATGTTTGCCCAACCTGCTGGGTAGTTTTATTTAACCCAACAATTGTTTACAAATTACTATATGTCTGGCTTAAAATGAACCCAAAATCAAAAAACCCAGACTCATAATTACTAGAGGCAACAATAATAATCAAAAAGATGAGCATTTATTAATAAGCAATTTAATAAATGTTTATTGTTTAAATATTATTCAAAAAAATATTAATAAATGTTTGTTTATTAAACATATTAATAAATGTTAATTTCCAACATATTTTGGGTTCATTTTAAGCAAGAAATACAGTAATTTTTAAACAATATTTGGGTTAAATAAAACTACCCAGCAGGTTGGGCAAACATTTAACCCAGCCGCTGGGTTAAAACAACTCAATCGCTGGGTTTGTCCATTTTCAACCCAACTTGGGTTGTTTTTAACCCAGCATTTTTTAGAGTGTACGCTATGCACTTATACACTATGTACTTATGCACTATGTACTCATTCATGTAGTAAGTGAATTGTATAAGGTTATTTTGTCATTTAACAACGGAGTCTGATACCCTCTAACCTCCGCTTCATAATTAAAGCTGCAACAACTGAGTACATGAAGTGTCCGACATTCCACACTTTGTTTTGTCCGTTAAAGGTACAATATGTAATAATTTTGGCCACTAGAGGTCACTAAAAGCTTATTCAAAACAAAGGTGTAGCTTGATGACGCCAAGTTTTAGAGCGGAATCTCGGGACATGTGGTCTCCACCTCAACAGACGGTGCAAAAGAATAGGGATATGTTCGTGGATGAGGTTATTTAGTATGAAGCAAAGCAGGACCGAGTGTTGTGGGAGCTGAACGAGGCCGCTGGAGCGATTGTGCAACACACGCTTCTCGAACAGCAGAACTTTTATTATGACACAGTTGCCGGCTCTGTTTCCGCCGAATATTTGGTATTCCAAAGAATATTTGGTACGAGGTAATGCAGCTCTGTTTATTATTAGATACATCTGAGAGCATTGAAAATGATTTTGTAACGTTACTCTGTGCGTTCGCTCGGCGGCTGCTGTGAGACACTGTTGCACACTGCAGTAAGATTTTAGAATATCATATTAAATGCTGAATGGCTTGTGTTGATAAATGGCATGCAATTAATTTTAAAACGTATTGTATGATGGAGAAAATTCTGTATTACTGTTAATACAAATAATTACATCTATTAAAACGTGTAATATATTAAAGCGTCTTTGGTGTTTCCATGGTTTCTACAAAATAAAACCGGAAACCGAGGGTAACGCGGGTATGACGCAAATGACAGGTGACTCCTCACACGTCCTGGAGCCTTGGTTAAAATTGCAATTTTCTCACGATTTACAAATAGTTGGAAACATTTGGGATATTGTCAGTACTCAAGTGAACAAAATATCACTGGCCTAGTAGTTTTTGGATATTTTACTGCAAAATTCTTACATATTGCACCTTTAATTTAGTGCATCATCCAGGTATTTAAAGTATACTTATTCTCGCACTATTTATACTTAAAAACGTAATAGAATAGTGCATAAGTACGCGAATTGGGACGCAACTTTGGTCTTGGATGCCTGAAATAGCGGCCGGAGGCGTTGCAAATATGGCCGCCGAGTGAACAGACTTTCCTTGAAAGTAGGGTTGCCACCATAGGTTGCCACCCGTCCCGTGAAATACGGAATCGTCCCGTATTTACAGCCAAAATGATTTGTCCCGTATTTTACATAGGTCCACATTATGCAGCATCCCATGCAAATCACCCCACCCGCATTGTGTGAAGACACGTCCTATTCTGCCCCTGATTGGGTAATACTCGCTGCCATCATGGTTTGTTTCAGGTTCATGCGCCGTGAATCACGGCCAATCAGAGTCAGAGGAGGGCGGGACGCCGCCTCGCCGGTTCTCTCCTGAGGCAGATAGTGTAATGTTTTTTGTTTTTTTTATCACCTCAAGTTTTTGATTGATAACGTTAGATTTCATATGGTGCCTATTAAGAAATAATGTTAATAATGTGCATTAATCATGTTATAGTATGATTTGTTTATTAAGGTTAATTTGTACAGTCAGACACATAAACATTACTTTAATAAGAGATGAGAGATATATTTAATACATATTTAATCAAAATATAGTACCTATGTGAATAAAATAAACAACTATTTGTTATGCTTAACCAATTTAAATAATTGCATCATTCAATACTATAGAATTAGCAATAGACAATATAAAAATAGAATAAATAAATACATAAATATATTTACTTACCAATAATAAAAATGTTGTTAAGTGTTTTACTTAAATAAGAAATGTTTGTAGATATTATATCATTTACAGTTATTTAGGTGTGGTTTCACTGTTTGGATGGTGTTACTGCAAACAATGACAAATATTTTAGCCAAAATCTTTGTTCACAACAAATGACAATTTACAATTTGTTTAATTTATAATTACTAAGTTATGGATCTGTTATTTTAATAAGTTAATAAAATATGGTTCACATCTCACAAGTTCCTCCAAAAGCTTATTTTTTGTGGTCTCAGTCACACTTTGTTGGCCTATGTTTATTATTGTCATAGCTGTGTATTGAATATGACCACTTAAGTTGTGATAGTGAGAGATTGAGTGCATCTGTTCACACTGATTTCAATAGCAGATATCTTATTATAATGTCCAATGGTATCAATCTTAATATTTTTATGAAAACATGTTTTTAAGTTACGATATACCACCACTGGCACGGCATCAGGACTGTGGTCATCGTGGCCCCGAGGGGTGTGGCCCCCGCTGCGGCAGGCGTCCCTTATTTTTCTGTATTGAAGGTGGCAACCCTACTTGAAAGGGACGTTGCATTCACTCATTCCAACATAGTAGGTGGCGGTATACAGCTTCTACAATGGTCTGTAACCCTCGAAAACACTAAAAGAAGAATTCGAAATCTTTTGCGAGAGCTTCATGAGATCAAATTACACTTCACACACACAAAGACAAAGGAAAGCAGATGATACGCACTTTCTCCTGCTTCATTTAAGCTTTTTAAAACAAAATATATTAAACGAAATATATTGTTACCCTAGAGGTTTACTACAACTTTTAAACATAGCCTACATTTCTAGCATGAATGATTTCGGTTATCTCAATAATAATATAACTAAATCACTGCAGACGCCTACTTCAATGTTTTCACTGGTAATAAAACAAACAAATGATGTTAAGGATAAAATGCGCTTGTGACGTATTTGTGAAAGAATTTACATTTACATAAAAAACTTACATTGTAGTGTGTATCTATGATCACCAAAGATTAAAACCCGATGATACCAAAGGTGTTTGGATTAGTGGTTTTTCGAATCGTGACGAATCAGGCGCTTTGGCGGGGTTTTCCCTGCTTTCAAACACTGCGAGCTGCCAATGAGAAAATTATTGGTTGGACTTGAATGCATGAATGAATGAATGAATGCGTCCTTCACCGAACAATGGGAAGCGGAGCGGAATGGCTTTCGTGAACGAGGATTTGTTGAACATGTCCTCAATCAGATGCTTACTGTGCAGTACAGGCTTTAATTTGACTACTGTTTTTCAGAAATAGTAATTGCAAACAGCACTGATCCAATTGTAGTTTTGTCACATAATCTCCTCGCGTTGCTTTATAATTCTGCAAATAATCTCGTTATCATCCCAGAAATAAAAATCTGCTTGCAATCCAGTTGTGTGAAAAATGTATTAAAATACACATTGTAATTGTAACACACTGGATTTTTATTTCAAATATGTAAACTGTACATAAGTCAGTAATGTAGTATAATAGCTTTTTATCAGATTTCTTTGAGATATTAATCTTGAGCTCATCATTTTTCCTCTTCACAGAAACAATGAATTCCCAACATCACTCTTGTTCAATACCAGAGAAAATGAAAGACGGTTGCATTTCGGATTATTTTGAGGTGACAAATTATTATGCATCATAGATTTATAAATATTGATTTTCAAATTTCTAAGCTTGGCTGTTGCCATTCTTTATGTTGAACATTGTATTGAAATGTTTAGCTTTAGTCCAGATATGGTGAAGATTGTTGAATGTCTATTACAGACTGTCAGCAACAGTGGAGCCAGAAGAACGCCACAAACTGCTGAAAAGGTACAGGGAAGGTCAAGATATTTCAATAATAATGATTCAGGTCTAAGAAATAAAGTTTTAGGTCATTGCTTATGTCTCAGCCAATGAAGACATCAAGGTCAAGTAAATAATTAAGTGCAAATGAACCATGCATTTGTAATTTATTTAAAAATAATAATAGTTTTTAAAGAACCATGTCTTTAATCAATAGTTCAGAGACACTGAGTTGCTCATAAAATAGCACTATGAAATTAGTCTATATAACTTGTGCACTATATTTGCTTCTGTCACATATGAGGAACAGACCAAAATAAAATGCTTTTATTCAAATATTTTTTCAAATGATATTGTTTTAATATATTCAAAGAAAACAAATAAATACATTTTGGTCAGTTCCTCATACAAAGTATGGCTTTAGAAGACTTGCAATATAGAAAGATTTTAATGACCTACTTTTTTCCCAATTGGAGATTTCATATTTTTAAATGGTTTCCGTTAAATAAACTAACAATCTTGCATACTTTGAGTGCATTTTTCATTCATTTTGTGTGGCAATATCATAAAATTCAATGTAATTTTGGCAGCATCCTAAATTGTATTAGATTGAAATGTGTTAAATTAATGATAATATATGCTATTTTAATGTTGCTTATGCCATTGTTCTAGAAAAGAATAAATCTTACAAGCAAGAAAAAAAGAAATAATGGCCGTGATCCTCTAAAGGTTTGTTGCATACTGACATATCTATATCATTGAATGAAGACTATTTAAGGGTCTCATGAAAAAGTGTGTGGACTTTCTCTAGCCAAAACATTTTGAAAAGACAAAGCATATTAACAGTACTGTTGTGTTGACATTCACTCAGGAATGGATGAACAATGTTTTCAAGGAGGAAGTTCAAGAGGGTCCATCAAAAAGTCATATGCAGCAGGTATGTGAATTTAATGGTATTGGTGCTTATCAACTGAAGTGCCTTTACCTGTATTGAGCCTCTTGTCCTGCAGATCACTGTCGAATCAGGCTAGTCTTCTACTTCATGAAAAATACACCTAAATTTTAGAATTTAAAAAATAAAAGTGCATATTATGAACTGTCATCAGACTTGTGGATGCAAATTAAATCTGGAAAATTGTGTGAATACTCATCCCTGCTATTTGTATATATTATAATATTACACAATATTGCTAAGAATTTTATGGAAATCTTGTATTCATAAATGTTTAATGCTTTTTATATTATTGTTCTTCTGAATTTACCAGTGCAACGAAGGACAAAGCCACACTTTCAATTTCCAATACAAAAGCAAGAAACATGCAGTGACGTGTGATACATCCAAGACTGTGCTTGATGCTCTTAATACAAACAAGATTTTCAAGAAGATAAAAAAAGACAACATGGATAAAGAAATAGTTATCAAGAGATCCAAAGGAGAAGTTCCTAGAGCTGCTGTGAAGACCGATTTCCCCTGCTGTCTTATTGAAAAAGATGAGCTCCTAGATATATCCTTCATCAAAAACACTGGAAATGTTGATACAAAGAAAAAAGCAACTGGAAGGCTTTCATTCTCCAACAAATCAGAAAACTTTGTAATATTTTACATTAAAACAAAAGGAGGGGAGAAAGTGAAACGCTTAATGAAAAACAATGAGTTGAGGAAGAAAGTTGAGGATGTTTGTGTGTACGCGTTCAAAGAAGACAAACTGAAGGCTGCTCTTCGCCGTGACGGACGATTCATCAATGCCATATTCAAGAAACAGTGTGTACTCCGTGAGTTTGGGAGCGAGATAAACTATGGAATGTCAAACACTGTAGAGCATCTTGATCGAAAATGTTTTGAGATCATTGTTATCAGTGACAAAAACCAGCCAGACAGCCAAGATTACTCCTTGAGTGATGTCAACACTGAAATGAATGAAACTTCAGCCGCTGATTTGAAAGAAAATGTTGATCCTAAACAGCATCCCGTCAACACTGAACAAGAAGAAACCAAAAATGGAAACGCAGTGAAATCCAAAAATTCTTTCACTAATTTGTTTAAAATAATTCCAGACTCTGAAGAGATTTCGAGAATTCTGTGTGCTCAGTTTCCTTTTTTACTGGATATATTATTAAAGCGGCAAGAAAAACCGAGGAAAAAATCTGAGGCCCAAAGAGTCTTCAGAGCAGAGTATGACAAAAGTGTTCAGAGTTTCTCTGAGGTGTGTAAAATAAAGCAGCTCATGAAACTCTCTCACTCGGTGTGTCAGATTCGAGTGGAGGGATTCGCCAGAGGAACCGGCTTCCTACTCTTTGGGCAATTTATTCTCACTAACGCACATGTTGTTATGGAAATACTCGAGTCTCCAGACAAGCTTTCTTCTACAAAGTCTTTAGAAGCCGCATTTGATTTTGAACGTCTGGACTCAAAGGTGAAGCTGGTGCCGGTCAAGAGACAGATTGCTGCTTACTGTTACATAACAGATGCCAGTAAAAGCCGTCTTGACTTTGCTCTTCTTGAACTGGATGCTGTTGATGAAATCACAGGCCGTCCTGAGTT
>RJVU01007700.1:83045-107409 GCA_003731715.1 Anabarilius grahami | reverse complement strand
TCTTCAGAGCAGAATATGACAAAAGTGTTCAGAGTTTCTCTGAGGTGTGTAAAATAAAGCAGCTCATGAGACTCTCTGACTCGGTGTGTCAGATTCGAGTGGAGGGATTCGCCAGAGGAACCGGCTTCCTACTCTTTGGGCAATTTATTCTCACTAACGCACATGTTGTTATGGAAATACTCGAGTCTCCAGACAAGCTTTCTTCTACAAAGTCTGTAGAAGCCGCATTTGATTTTGAACGTCTGGACTCAAAGGTGAAGCTGGTGCCGGTCAAGAAACAGATTGCTGCTTACTGTTACATAACAGATGCCAGTAAAAGCCGTCTTGACTTTGCTCTTCTTGAACTGGATGCTGTTGATGAAATCACAGGCCGTCCTGAGTTACTCAGATATTACTGTCCTGGCCCCCCTCCAAGCCATGGTGGGATCTGCATTGTGGGACATCCAGAAGGTGGGATCAAGAGAACGGATCCCTGCTTCATCATTGGGAAAAATAAAACTCAAGAGGCTGCATATAAACACATATCTGAGAATATCAATTTCATTAATGTGATTACACAGAGGTGTTTCGAAGATAAATGGGACATTTATGAAAACCAGATTAATTATAACTCTTGTTTCTTTCATGGATCTTCTGGCTCTCCAGTTTTTGATGAAGACTGCTATCTGATTGGTGTGCACACTGGTGGATATGTGTACCCAGGAGAAAAGGGTAAAACTAGGAGCATTGTGGAATACTCCTATTCCATGCAGTCCATTCTGGATATGATCAGAGCACAGGCTAAAATAAAAGGTTTGCATGAGATTGTCAATATCTTAGAAGCCTACAGTGATAAAAGCTACGAGTATGGAACTGCAGATCAAGAGAATGAGACCGACATTGAGATGGAAGATTGTGATTGAAGCCATCCACAACATCTCCATGTCTTTGGGAAAACATGTCAAGCCTTAAATTCTCAGAGAATTTTCATGTCATTATGGGGTTTCACTTTTCATATAATTCTTAGTGAGGATTGTGTTCAAAAGCAGAAGTTTTTTCTTATTTTTGACAAGTGCTGTCAAGCCTGACTTGTGCAAAGAGAGCAGAACAGAGAACATTATTCATTTGGCAGAGACTAAAATTACAGTTCATTTTCTTTGCAGTTTCTTTACATTGTTATTCAAACAGACATTTATTCATGTATCTGTATATGCATTTTTCTTATATTATTTTTAGTTTTTATGTCTGTTGATGTATTTTAGGGATTTTACATTGATTTATCTGAATGTTTTGTCTTTGTTGTAAGGGATCATGTTCAAGCTTTTAACAGTAATCCTCTTTGAATCACACAAACACCAAATTAATTGATTTGACAATCACTGTAATAAGAGACAACAACACATGATCAAATGTAAATACATTTTAGAAAGATATATTTAAAGGTTAAAATCGGGACTCATACAGCGAAACCCCAGATCACTGTTGTTTATACCTACTTGATTAATGTAGATGTCAATTACAACAAATAAAACCATTTAATATAACAAAAACAGCATTAATGTTTATTCCATTTTTTTTTCATTTTTGATTCATATTGTTTTGATTGCTCATGTTGGGAAGATTTTAGGATATTCACTTTGTTGGGTCTTAAAAATATTCTGAATGTCCTGTAAATAAGAAATGAAAACATTGATTCTTTATAAATAATCTTGCTATTCAAACACTGAATGAATTGTAAAACAAAACATTTAATTTGTATTAACCATTTGAAAAAAAACAAAAAACATGAAAAGGCTTGATGAGCAGTTTTCTGTCTTGTGTTGATCTATTTCCTGGTAAAACAGGAAGTTGGGACATATTGAAAGTTCATTTATTCAACTTTGAGGAGTAAACTAGAATTTAGATGACCTTAGATTAAACATTTTAAGAAAGTCCTCTGGTCCAGCACATTCATTGGTTTTTCAGCATCTGGAGGTTTTTCCTGAAGACTATATATTTATATAGTTCTAAGACAATAAACAAACAAGGGACTTATCACTAAACATGAAAACAGTTTTTGATCATCCAGGTAACAACACATAGTAAAGAACCTCACCCTTGCCAGGGTATTGGCCACCAACCACAGATCTCCAGAGCCCTCTGTCTTTGGCCATTCTTTCCAGTTCCGGTTCCCATCTTGGAAATGTCGGCCTCGAGGTCACAAGACTTGAGAATCTTGGTCTTATCTCTGTTAATGTTGAGGCCAATCTGAGATGAGGTAGTTGACACTACATCCATCTTTTGCATCTGCTGTTTGTTATCAGAATGGTTATATGCAAAATACAATGTTCTACGTGAATACAAGTGATTTTTCACAGTCGTGTTTGGCATAATTTGAAATATCTCAGTGCGACTGGTACAATGGTCTCTTCATGCCCAGAGAAACAGACTAAAAAGTAATAAAGGTTAACAATTTTAGAGATACTGTACTGCAGGGGGGTTGTCCTTTCCATGATCTTCCATCCAAATTACCTCCTGTTTCTTACTCCCTAGACCTAATTAATGCATATTCCAAGTATTATTTCATGCCTTCATTTGGAGAATGTTTATCTTGTTCTGAGTACTTAAGGAAAGGCTGTAAAAGCCTCAGGGTGAATCTATCCAGATGGGCCCATAATGTTGATTGCATTCCATGCATGCATCTTTCTTATGTCATGTAGTCATTTTTTACTCATTTTATGTTTTCTATTGATTATCTTATTTAAGATTATACAATTGGCATCATACATGTTTACCAGACTAATAAGAAGTTGTTTGCATTTATTCTAATTTACTCTGAAATGACTGGCTCTAACAGATATTAATCTCAGTCCTTTCAGAAACTTTACGACCAGGGGTGCGTTTCCCAAAGCGAACTATGGTCGCAAGTTCCATCGTTACCAATAGAGTTCAATGGGACTTGCGTCCATAGTTGGCTAACGGGTGCGGGTATATGGTCTTAAGTCCCATTGAACTCTAATGGTAATGACGGAACTTGCGACCATAGTTCGCTTTGGGAAACACGCCCCAGGTTAGTAATGGCCACTGCAACTGAGATTTGAGAGTTCCCGCTAACAACTTGGCATTAGTTAAGTGTTCTTAGACTGTAAAATCTAAAATGGGAATTTTGGTTTAGAACAATACAATGTTGCTCAACCAATCTAAATAGGGTGAGCCTTAAACTCTGACTAATAATATTACTCTAGCTTAGTGTAGCCAACACGAGAAACCAGCGTGACATATAAAGAGGAAGTAATGTTGATCAGCTGTATGGTGCGAGACCCTGACAACACTGGAATCCAAATAACGAGAACAATCAAAAATAAAGGAGTTAAAAATTATAATCGAATATAGATAAATTATTTTTATATAGAATTACCTGACATCTTGAATTGCATTCCACTTAGTCAAGTGGATGAGGGAAGTTTATATGGACAGACCCTCAAACCCAAAATTTTGAGTCAATGTACACTTCAGGCAGCTCCATACACCACAATGCAACATGATTATGATGTTACAGCAGATGGTGCTTAATTTACCCACTCAACTCTATTAATTATTTTGAGTTTTAGCCTTATAATACTTGTTAGTTTGTGTACTTTTATATTTTTTTTTCTAAAGAATTACTATAGGCATATAGAATGGTAAATTAATTCATAAGAGAAAAAGATGATGTCTAAGCATTAAACATTTTTGTCTGAAGGCTGTTTTTTCAGTTATCCCATGCAGGTGAAAAAAAAGTACATTTCAATAATGTACTGAAAGTGCTCTATTTTCATGCACTAATTTTGAACTTAATATACTAAAAATTCTTGTTTAGTACTTCTTAAGATAATCTTAAGAACATCTAAGTGTACTCAACTGTGCTATTTTGAGACACCATGAATATGAACTAAAATGTGCTTTTAATATACTATCTCTGTATTTAAAAAATATATTTTTTATATACACTATGGGTTCAAGTTTAAAATTTGTTGCGTTAAACAAATTACGATCTGATCTGTGACTCAGATTTGAGTAAAAATCTGATTTTTTTTGTGCCAATGTAAACGCAGCAATAGTGATAACCATAGCAATAAACGGGTAAAAATATAGGCTAATTTCAGAAGCACACTGCCTGCTATGAAAACTATAAATTAGCCTAAGCTATAGCCTATAGCTATTTGAAAAAATTAAATATTCAATATTACTTATTTTAATCAGGCCTCATTCTTGACTCCTAAATAATTCTTTACTCTGTCTAAAAGTAAATAATACTAATAATAATTGTGAAATAAAGTTTAGGCCTATAATGAAAATAATAAAGGTTTTCCTTTTGAAGCCTTTTTATTTAAGATTTTATTATTACATTTGAATCACTATCACCTATAGGAAGAGGCCCTTTATTATGACTTTTTAGGCGTAGCTCATCTGTGTTCATCCTTGCCACTTTATGCGAGTTTCATCATAAATTCTTGAAACCTAGCCTACGTCGACCTTTATTGGGCGTGAACAGAAGAGCAGGAAATCAGATCAAAGCGAGCGTGGACTGAATGAGATGAGAACAGAAACTGTCATACACCAGATTCTCTTTTAACGTGTACAAGGTAAGATTAGCCTACCTGGTGGTTTCCCTTTAAATGATAAGCTATCAATATTTGAAATATAACCTTGGAATGTATATAAACTTCTTAAATTAGGATCTTTCTTGGCTTTATCGCCGTTTGGCTGTGATAAATTCAGTAAATACAGTAAGCCTTGTTTATTTTTATTTTTTTTAACCTTTATTTAACCAGGCAAGTCATTAAGATAAAAGTTCTTATTTTCAATAACAGCCTGGCAGGTTTAGGTTTATACTCTCACCTGTTCCATGACTGATTAAAGCCGATGTTGTGAATTATTCGTGAAAGAATTAATTTACCATGCAAAAAATCTACATTGTAGTGTAGTGTGTATGAACAACAACGGGGTTTGGATTAGAGGTGTTTCGTTCGTGAACGAATCCTGATGAATCAATGTCATGGTTGTCTCCCTTGTGAGCGCCTTGTTGTTGGACACACCAAACCGAGCTAAAAAAGCCTGGTAAAGTTAGTTTTAGGTTCGATATCCGCCGGACATTCCTTTGCCTCTGTTTTATAGAGTCTGCAATCTTAAGATATTAATACCATGATTTTGTTGTTCGTGGTACTGATTTTTTTAACAGATGGATAACAGTTCTGACAGTGAGAAGGACCCCGCTTACCACTTAAAATCAGCACATCCTACCGTGGTAAGAGACTTCTTGTTAAATCAGGTTTTACAATATGGGAAATATTTTGACTTGTTGTTCATGTTCATCCTATCAATCTGACTGTGGAACAGGTTATACTGGAGTGCTAGAGAGTCCCCTAAGCCCGACTAAGCTCTCCGCTCTTTCTAGGCTATATCCATTCAGAACCGGCGGTGTAGCCTACACGCTGAAAAGTTTCAGGAGTGACATTAAATGCGGGATTCACTCTCGAAATTGCAATGACTGACATAGGTTGCGTTTTGCAGAAAAAAACAATAATTTTCGTTTATTTACAGTTCGTTAAATCTAGAATTCTAAAGTAAAATAAAGTAGCGCTGTAAGATTACATTTTTATGAATTCAGAGGAATTAACGAGAGAGAGAGAGAGAAGCCTAATAGTGAAGCTTATTGTCTGTTAAAAGACAATATTTCTTCACATGACACAGATTTACCCGAGTCACAGATCATTCCATGGTAAGAAAACAACATTAACCAGCATTGTGATAATGTGAGAACAGCAGTTTAAACAGGCACATGTGCTCAGGGAGTCATCACCTTTAATGCTTTTAACATTTTTAAATATTTTTTTATATCATGATTTGCTTTTGCTTAGGGCCCCCAATAACCTAAACATGCCACTGACTCCATGATCTATAAAGATATGCAAGTTCTGAAAGGCCTCAGATTTGTACTTCCATTCACAAATCCTCTCCCGTGGCCTCATGTGATAGTAAAGTGTCCATTGAATGTGCACTTCAGAATGTCACCACAAGTAGTAGGTCATCTGGGTACTTTCTTTTTTTTTAACAACTTTGAATTCAAACGTCTTTCTTTCATATGAACACTTTATGCAAGAATTCTCTTTACCAGTCCCCCTAAGAGAGTATGCCATTGTTTTTGGTGCAATTCCTGATTGTGTCAAATCTTTAGTCAATCCTGGCCCTAAAGGTCCTTTATGCTCTCCTCCTATTTTTGACAGCACAAATCTATTTGTTGATCTATTTGTCTTCTCAGCTGTTTGTCAAACAAAAAAAAAAGCTAAATTCTTAACAGAAATCAGATCTCTTTACCTGTTTGTGTAAGCTTTTGGAATAACAAATTTAATTATATAATTTGGGAAGATTTCTGGCTTCTTCTGCTTAATTATTTTTTATCTAGTAAAGTTGTTGAAGTCTCTATTAAAATTATTCACAACTGCTACCCAGTTAATTATATACTAGCTAAATTTAATAATAATATTTCCCCCACATGCACCTTTTGTCATCATTTTGAAGAGACGATTAACCATTTGTTTTGGGACTGTGTGTATTGCAAAGTATTTTGGGTTGATTTTTACAAACTTTGTTAAAAGATATCTATCGTCGAACTTCTGCATTAGCCCAAAAAAATTAGTTTTTTGGTCTCTCTCTGAATTTAGACCCTTCTCATTTTAATTTTGTACTTAATTTACTACTCTTTCTTGCCAAATTTTATATTCACAAATGCAAATTCTCTAAGAAAACTCCTTTTTTTATTTTTAAGAAATTTTGATTTATATCTGAACTCTTTAAGAAATTCAAAACATTATTTTGCATTTAAGACTGTTACGGTGTAATACATTTGGCCTAATTTAATATGCTTTTTTTTCTTTCTTTTTTTGTGACCCTCATCTTTGTTCTGTTTAGTGTTGTTAAATATTGTTTGTTTCTGTTTGTCATGTCTTTGTTATTGCATAATAAAAAATAATTATAATTTAAAAAAAACTTTGAATTTGGACATACTACTTGGCTCACATACTGTTTTTCATCTACTATATTGTATGGAAGCAGGCATATTTGGACGAAGCGTCTGTGTTTACCTGGGACACACACTGATAAATTCCTTAGGTTTTTATTAGCATATTTTGATATTCTTATACAGACTTTTATAAAAATAATTGTTCTTCAACTCCCATTGTTAATATAAAGAAAAAGGTCACAGATGGAATGGTAACAAATCAATAATATTCCCTTTGAACTGTAATAAAATATCACAGATTCCGTCTTGTCCATTACTGCAGATGTTTTTGAGTGTATACTGTATTTTCTTGAGGTATATTTATTTCCCTCTCAGGGTGAAAAGTCATTTGTTTTGCTTTGCTGCATCATGTTTGGAGTGATAGGGTCATAACATTGCACTTACCTGTCCTTTTTATGATTTAAATTATGGTAGAAAGATGTACACATTGGAAAGCCTGCATTAACTTCACTGTTGTTGATATTTTCTCAGAAAACGACTGCTGATTTAATTAAGAATTCAGCTGAAGAAGAACCCTCAAAAGATCTGGAGCAGGTAGATCACTTACTGTAACACATGCATAATTAATCATTCATTACAAAAAAACATTTCTTCAGAGGAATTCACTTGAATGTTTGTGTACATAAATAGTTTTTTCCCCTCGTTTTAACAGAAAGCTGAAGAGAAACACACTTTCCTGTTTCGTTTAAACTACAAGACATTTTTAGTGGCATGTAAAACATCCATGACTGTGCTTGAGGCTCTTAATACAAGCAAACAATTCAGGGATGAAAAAGACAAAAAGAAGAACATGCAGAAAGAAATACTCATGCAAAGATCCAAAGGAGAAGTTCCTAAAGCTGCTGTGAAGACTGATTTCCCCTGCTGTCTTATTGAAGAAGGGGAAACCTTAGATGTAACCTTCATCCAAAAGGATGAAAATAGTTCTACAAATCAACAAACAACTGCAGAACCTTCACTCCTCAGTAAAAGAAGTAAACCTGAAACATTAGTCACCTTTTGGGTTGAAAAAGGAGGAGGATCAACAGTGACATGTTTACTGAAGAGCGAAGCTTTGAGGGAAAGGGTTCGTTATGTTTGTGTGTTTGCATTCAAAGGAAAGAAAGTCAAAACTGCTCTTAAACGTGATGGACGATTCAACAATGTCATTTTCAGTAAAGACTGTGGACTTTCTGAGATTAGTACAGAGACAATACATGAATTGTCAATGCCTGTGGAGGTTCTTGACAGAAAGTCTTTCCAGGTAGTTGTCATCAGTGACAGTCAACCGGAGAGTTGGGATGATGAAATTCATGTCAAAACTGAGCCTAATGAAGCTTCAGATTCTGACGCGGCAGAAAATATCGGCCCAAGCCAGAATCCCATCAACACTGAGCAAGAAAAAAAACAAGATGGAAACACAACAAAGTCAACCAATCCCTCAACTAAGTGGTATGTAGTTAAACGCTTAGACGAATCTGAAGAGATTCTGGGAATTCTGCGTGATCAGTTTAAAGATTTACTGGAAACGTTAAAGAAGCGAGAGAAACGAGAGAACAAGTCACTGTTCCAAATATTCAGTGAAGAATATCATAAAAGTGTTGCAAATTTTTCAGAGGTGAGGAAAGTGAAGAGGCTCATGACACTCTCCGACTCTGTGTGTCAGATTCGTGTCGGGGAGTCTTGTGAAGGAACCGGCTTCTTACTCTTCAAGATTCAAGGTTCAAGATTCATTCTCACTAATGCTCATGTTATTGGAGAATATGTCCCTTTCTCCATGAAGCTTACAAAGACCTTCACCGCAGTATTTGAATACGAGGGTGTGGAAGCAAAGGAGACCAAGTACATACAAGTTAAAAAACTCATAGCTTGCTTTCATGGGACAGATGAGAGTGGAAGGTATCTTGACTATGCTCTTCTTGAATTGGATTCTGTTGATGAAATTAGGGAGTATCCTGAATTGCTCAGTTGTTACAGTCCAAACCCTCCTAACAGAGGTCAGATCTGCATTGTGGGACATCCAGGAGAAGGGGTCAAGAAAATGGACCCCTGCTTCATCATTGAGAGAGAGAATCGACTGGAGGCTGCTAATAAACATGCATCTGAAAATGACCATCTCATTAATGTTATGATGGAGGTGAACTCGAAACAGAAATGGGACTTTTCAAAATATGAAAACCAGATTACTTATGACTCTTGTTTCTTTCATGGATCTTCTGGCTCTCCAGTTTTTGATGTAGACTGCAATCTGATTGGCATCCATACTGGTGGCTATGTGTACAAAGAAGAAGGGCCTAAAACTTGGAGCGTTATGGAATTCAGCTTTTCCATACAGCCCATCCTGGATAACATCAAAGCACAGGTAGAGGCTAAAGGTTTGCATGATATTGTCGAAATCTTAGAGCCCTACAGCAATAAAAGCAATGTGTCTGGGGCTGTAGATCCAGAGAATCAGTCCGACGTTGTGATGGCTGATGCCGAAGACTCTGAAGAGTCTTGAATGGATCTTTCCACACGTCTATGCTGCTTTTTACTCTGTTTCCATAATGTTTGACAAATGTCAAGTCATTTATCTCACCTGTGGCTGTGGGTGTTTGTGGATCTGACATGTGCAAAAACAGCAGCAAATGGACATTATTCATTTTGCAGAGACTAAAGATACAGTTATTTCTTTATTGTTCATTGTTCATTCACAGTTCATGTATTTTATTTTATTTACATTGTGATTCATACACACCTGTGTATTTGATGCATTCATTAACATCTATTTTTTAGATAATATTTTTACTTTACATTTGTGTTGAGGTTTTATGCTGATTTTACATTGATTTATGATTATTTTGCTTTTGTTGTAAGCAATCATATTCAGTCATCCACATCAGTCATCTCTGAATCACACAAATACACTAAATGAATCGATTCGACCGAATTGCTGTAATATGAAACAAGAATACACAGCTACAAGCAAATGTGTATCTCCACTACAATAAATACATTTAGAAACATTTAGAGTTTATTAAAGGGTAATTTCAGCAGATCACTGTTCTTCATGCTTTCATGATGAATTTAGTGTTAGCATGTACCTTCATGTTTGTGTTGATCATGTTGAGAAGCTTTGAGGATCTTCACTTTGTTGGATCTGGAAAATTCTGTGAATGTCCTATAAAGACATATAATCATAATTAATTAATACACATTTATGTTTTAGCAAAAATACACACTTCATTTGTATTTCACATAATAAACTACAATAAATATCCAATCAAAAGGCTTGACGAGTGCATTTCTTCTGTCCAGTGTTGATGTATTTCCTATTGAAAGAAAGTTTGCATGAAACATGGAATAAAAGCCACAAAACCTTCTGAAAATGTTTCAAATAGAAGTTTTAATGCAAGCAGAATTAATCCATTTAGTTCCTGCAATCTTGATATTATTCCTCTCTTAATATTATTCCTTTCAGTGCACCTAATAAATAGTCTTTTATCAGTTAGTAAAGACAGTTTCAAGTAATATTGCAAGAATGTATAAAACAAAACATCCTCTTTAGCTCCTTTAATTAGAACATATTTAGCTCTCACCTCTGAGCTCTGTTGTAGTGTGAGTGAGATCACATGTTTGTGTGTTGTACTCACAGGAAGCAGGTACTGTGAGGATCCTTCCATTAGATCCTGCAGAAAGGGATGCTGGGAAAGTGTGGAGAAAGCAATCTTCTCCTCACCCTTAAAACCCAACTCCATAAACACCTTCAGCAGCTCCTGAACACACGACAACACATTAAATACAGTCCTGTAGAGACTCTCTGGATCATCTGCTGATCTACAGAACAACAGACTATGTTGCTCTGCTTCAAAACATCTACTGGACTCACAAATATGTCACAAAATAGCCCTACATTTATGAGACAATTATAAGAGTGACTGATACATGCACATTGTTGGTTAAGGTTAATAATTGTTAGCTACGTTTATGATTTGTTAAGTATTTTTGACATCTTGTTTCCTATTTTAAATCGTAAAAAGTTTCTCATTTGTTTATATGAATTAAAATAATTCACATGAAATGGGGGTGAGGAATGGCTGATGGATGTTTTTAGTTTTGGATCAGAGTTGTTATATTGTACCTCTCTGAATTCCTCTCTGCTCCTGCTGTTCAGCTGGAAGCGGTTCAGATGTGAAGAGACGTGATCATCTCCACGACTCAGAACTCTGAGCACATCATCAACTGACACGCCCACTTCACCAGACTCCACCCCTCTCTCCTCTTTATCAGCAGCGTCACACTCCTCAACTCCAGCGCCCTCCATATACGGCACAGACTACAGAAACACAGCGGATTGAACCAATACAAATAGATTATTTTTGCACATTACAGTAATGACAAGTAAAAAAACAATAAGCAAGATTATTACGCTTAATTGTTATTAAAATGTTATGATGCAAAAAGTCTTAATTGTCCTGAAAAGAATTAATTTTATTTATTTTGATATTGGTGTAAAATATGACCCCAACAAGTCCTCACAGGTTTTGTGAAATTCACCCACAAACAGAAGAGTCTGTTAGGTGTGCCATACTGTGTGTGTGTGTGTGTGTGTGTGTGTGCGCGTGTGCGTTTTGTGACATATCATGACACAAATTTGTATAATGACATGGGTATGACCAAAGTCCCTTTAAGACAAGTCATTTCACTCGGTGGCCATCTTTGAAATGCCTCTTGGGTATGCAAGTGCAAGGGGTGCAACTGCACCATAGAACTGCACATTTGCTGAGGGGTATGCAAGATCATGGTTCATTTTGCCCCCCTCCATGCGGCGCCCCTATGCACTGCATATACTGCATACCCCATTTTTGCGCCTCTGGCAAGTGCAACTCCTCTTTGAATGAGGAAACATCAAATTCTCTAAAGCTGTTTGCCAAGCTTTCAATTAAATTTCATATTTGAAATCACCAATGAAATCTGACAACAACTGTCTCATAAATGTTGTTTCTAAGCGCTCAAATCATGACAAAAAACTGTATTTTTTAGGCTGGATCAAGCTTATGCGCATGCACAGACCTAAATTCGCATCTCTTGTGTCTCATTTCAGAGGCACGCGTCTGACTGTTTCTATAGAAACCGGTGCTTCTAACGGCCGCTGCAGTGACGCGATGACTTTACCAATCGGCGATTGGCTCTTATTTAGAAGGCGGGACATATTCTGCCATATTGCGCATTGCACTTTCTCCAATTCAAAACAATACGAGTGACGCATCTTGTGTTAAGTCTTTGGTATGACATAGGTATTACAAGGAGTGGGTGACTTATGAGGACATTACACCATGTCCCCATTTTTCAAAAGGCTTATAAATCATTCAGAATGAGTTTTTTTGAGAAAGTAAAAATGTGCAGTTTCCTGTGATGGGTAGGTTTAGGGGTAGGGGTAGGGNTGTGTGTGTGTGTGTGTGTGTGTGTGTGTGTGTGTGTGTGTGTGTGTGTGTGCGCGTGTGCGTTTTGTGACATATCATGACACAAATTTGTATAATGACATGGGTATGACCAAAGTCCCTTTAAGACAAGTCATTGGTAAAGATGACTTTACCAATCGGCGATTGGCTCTTATTTAGAAGGCGGGACATATTCCGCCATATTGCGCATTGCACTTTCTCCAATTCAAAACAATACGAGTGACGCGTCTTGTGTTAAGTCTTTGGTATGACATAGGTATTACAAGGAGTGGGTGACTTATGAGGACATTACACCATGTCCCCATTTTTCAAAAGGCTTATAAATCATTCAGAATGAGTTTTTTTGAGAAAGTAAAAATGTGCAGTTTCCTGTGATGGGTAGGTTTAGGGGTAGGGGTAGTGTAGGGGGATAGAAAGTATAAAAAACATTACGCCTATGGAATGTCCTTCAATACACAAAAACAAACGTGTGTGTGTGTGTGTGTGTGTACCTGTGTAAGGGGGCCGGTGTGTTTGTAGTGCAGTGTGTGTCCGATCACGAGGCCCAGCGCTCTGGTGAAGCCCTGAGACGGTTTAGGATGGCAGCAGAAATACAGCAGCATTCTCAGATAGTCCAGCATCAGCGGGGATGAGTGTGAGCTCACAAACAGACTGAAGAAAAACTACACTGTAACACAGTTCGTATATGTGGGAAGAAGGAGGCGGGAACCGGCGAACATTCAACAAAACTTTAATCACAAAATAAACGAAACGAAAGTAATGCCGGCAGACCCTCGCGGACGTCTGCCGGCCACACAAAGATAATAAAACACAACATAAAGTCCAGGCCTGATCCTCTCTCGTCCTTCACTGTCGTCGCTCCTCCTTTTATGCTCCCGGAGCTCCTCCGTGAGAGACTCGAGGCCGGCGCGCCTCCCAGGTGGAGCTCATTATCTCTCGCGCCACCGGCCTCGCGCCGTTCTCTCACGGCTCTCGCCCGCCCTGGTCGCCACATACCCCCATCGCCCCTCGCAGGCCGGGGGATACTCCCGCGACTGTGCTTACTCCCCCCCGGGGCCTGTCTCGGAGGCCGCAGCACCTGGGGGTAAGGACAGACGAGACGAGAGAAAGGAGACGGAAGCAAGGGGAGCGACAGGACGAGAGAGGGGAGAGAGGAAAAAAAATTCTGGGTCCGGTTCCCAGACACACTGCCGCTCGGTCCTCAGCCTGCCGAGAGGCTCTTCCTCGCGGTGCCATGCGATGGCACTGGACGCTCGGTGGACGGCCCGATCCTCGACCGCCTCCTGGCGGCCGGCGATGGCTCCTCCGGTTGAGGGCAGCCGGCAGCGAGTCCCCCGTCCCCTGCTCCTCCCCTTTATGGCGGACGGTAGCAGGCTCCGGCCCACGGCGGACGGCGGCGACTCCTCCGCTCCCTCCAGGACGGCAGCCACCCCAACTCGTCCCAGGAGCACGGCATCCGGGTCTCAGCCCCACCTTTCACAAGGCTCCAGTACCACCGCCTCGGGCAGCCTCTCGCGGTCTTCACTCCCGCGCTGCCCGAACTCCGCAGCACCGCGATCCCCCTCAGCAGCGAGGGCTCTCAGACAGCATGTCCCTCCTTCCTCCCGGGTTTCGGCACCAATGTAACACAGTTCGTAAATACGGGAAGAAGGAGGCGGGAACCGGCGAACATTCAACAAAACTTTAATTCAAAATAAACAAAACGAAAGTAATGCCGGCAGACCCTCGCGGACGTCTGCCGGCCACACAAACATAATAAAACATAAAATAATATCCAGGCCTGGTCCTCTCTCGTCCTTCACTGTCGTCGCTCCTCCTTTTATGCTCCCGGAGCTCCTCCGTGAGGGACTCGCGCCGTTCTCTCACGGCTCTCGCCCGCCCTGGTCGCCACATACACATATAAAGAAGGAAAAAACATATGCATGTTCATACACAGATTATATGATCAGAGCATCAGAAAAACATTAGAGTCTCAAAGTTTCAAAGCCAACAAAATTAATGCATTTACTGTATTCAGTGATGTTTTCTGCTCAAAGCATTAAAGGGGTCAAATCATGAGGAATCAACCTGCAGAACTTCAGAAGTGTTCTCCTCAAAAAGGCCATTAATTGAAACTGATCTGCAAAAATAACTCTTTCTGATCTTCAGCACCTCAAAAAGTTAGAAAGTCTATTTTAACAAGTTTATAACAGTTTTAGAGGCAAATCACTGGAGATTATTTTGTGTATTTTTAAATGCAATGTAAAAAAAATGCACAAAAAAGACAGTAAAAAAAAATATGACCCCCCTTTAAAGTTGTAAAAATTCTTCATGTGTCATTACCTTCTTAAGGTTGGCTAGTCTGTTGTAGGGCAGAGGTTCAGATGGGTCATCCGGGACAGGAAGATCTCTTTGACTGGGAAACCACAATTCAACCAGAACAAAACAGATGATAAACTGAACTAATGGAGAGAAATGTAGCACATTAATATTTTTGAGGTTTGTTTTAATTAATTTTAATTGTAGAAGTAGCATGCAATTTGAATCAAATTATCTGTGGAACCATATTTTCATTATGAAAAGGCAGGAAAAGTGAAATAATATAAACATTTTGTGTTTACAGATATCAGTTGCAGTGATGTTCTGTGAAATGTGTGTGAGTGTAACAGACCTGTGTGTATTGTTGTTGTGTGATGAGTCCAGTTCCTGCAGTGTCGACGGCTCTGAAGCGCTAGAGGGTTTTTAACAGCTAAATCTGAGAGGGAAACGGCCACGGCACCGCTGGCTGGCTGGTCCCCACAATGTAGGTGATCTCAGGTTTATCCCCACAATGTAATATAAACAAGTACACACACACACAATAGCACATTCATTATCATGCGAGTACAAACAGGCTAATCCGTCGTTTGACATAATTTGTGTTTTTGTAAGTTACGATGTCTTAACATTGGTGATCTCAAAATTGTGTATTCTTCACGTTTTGTCTTAGTTTGAAGCTCCACCAAACTAATTTATAATTTATAGTTTATCTTTAATAATTTTATGTGTATCATATTTGATAAATATATTGTGGATATTAGTAAATATAATTTGACATTTATCGTTATAATCAGATCGTTATAGTCAAATTTATAGACCCTGTGGAATCACTTGACAAGCAGTTTTCTTCTGTTTGGATGCATTTCCTATTGAAGCAGGAAGTTGAGGTGAAAAACATTAAAATATTAACTTTTTTATATACCAAGCCAATGCAATGAAGACACTTTCAAAATGAATAAATTCCAGCCACTTCCTTCTTAAAGTCACCATGTAATCAAAATGCACAATTCATATTTTTTATGGAATATTGCAGTATTTATTATAAATGATTTATCTGTGCACATCATTTTTTAAATGTATGTGTCCTTATAATCTTTCTCGTGCGACATCTCTCTGATGATGTGTTTACGGGTGTGAGGGCGGGGCAACCTGTCACTCACATGAGATCCACCAATAGCAAACCACAACCATCCAATCAATTCCTGTTGAACAAAATTAAGTTCTGCCCTACATATTTTTCTTGTGGAGAAGCTGTTTCACTCAGATACATCACATTAGGGAAGAACATGTGATGTATCTGAGTGAAGTATCTCAGGTATTTTTATATATACCTGAGGTATATATAAAAAATGCAGAAAGCAGCAGAAAAAAGCAAATGGATCACTGCAATTCACAGAAACAGCTGGACTCCAGCAGAGAAACATGGATTTGCAGTTATCATTTTGTCAAATTGTTGGATTTTGAGGTAAAATCATACCGTATATATTGTATTGTTATATATTACGTTGAAAACTCATCAATTAAATATTTTCGATCTTATATTCTGCATAATTTGGTGTTTTTAAATAAACAACACTGACAAAAACTATACTATAAAACTATATATGTTTTAGGGCTGGACAATATGACGATATAACATTGATATAAGTGATTACGCGGATTTAAACCTACCTGTACTGTAGTTATATAAAATATTCACAGGCAGATTTGCTTTATGTATTTCCCCAGCGTCAAATCAGGCATATATAAATGTCAGGAAACACGACTCCTGGCTGCATGTCAATATCCATGGATTAGGTTTATTTGACAAGTTGTAAGAAACACATTCAACTCCAACCTTTAGTGTAATTTGTTTGTTTTACTCGCGTTTTCTCAGTTTCCCCTATTAAATCCAGTCACGCAGCAGGTTCTTAATTCCTACTGGTGACTTAATTCAAAAAACTGTTCTATTGCGCTTCTGATTTGGAGGCTGCGAGGGCTGCATGAGATCAGATTACACTTCACACACACAAAGACAAAAGGAAAGCAGATGATACGCACTTTCTCCTGCTTCATTTAAGCTATTTTAACTATAAGGTAACTTTTTAAAACAAAATATATTAAATGATATACAGGTGCTGGTCATATAATTAGAATATCGTGAAAAAGTAATTTTTTTTATTGTAAATTATTTTTGAAAATGAAACTTTCATATATTCTAGATTCCCTACATGTAAAGTAAAACATTTCAAAAGTTTTTTTTAAAAATTTTGATGATTAGAGCGTACAGCTCATGAAAGTCCAAAATCCAGTATCTCAAAATATTAGAATATTTCCTAAGATCAATCAAAAAAATGGATTTTCAAAACAGAAAAGTTCAAGTTCTTTAAAGTATGTTCATTTGTGCACTCAATACTTGGTCGGCAGCACATAATACAGCAAATGACTTGCTCCTAGCACAAATTACAGCATCAGTGAAGTGTGGCATGGAAGTGATCAGCCTGTGGCACTGCTGAGGCACTATTGAGCCTTCAGATCATCTGTATATTGTTGGATCGACTGTTTCTCATCTTTCTCTTGAAAATATCCCATAGATTCAGGGGTCAGGCGTGTTGGCTGGCCAATAAAACACAGTAATATCATGGTCAGCAAACCACTTGGAAGTGGTTTTTGCACTGTGGGCAGGTGCTAAAGTCCTGCTGGAAAAGGAAATCAGCATCTCCATAAAGCTTGTCAGCAGATGGAAGCATAAAGTGCTCCAAAATCTCCTGGAAGATGGATGCATTGACTTTGCACTTGCACAACACAATGGACCAACACCAGCAGACGTCACGGCCCCCCAAATCATTACTGACTTCAGAAAATTCCCACTAGACTTCAAGCAGCTTGGACTCTGTGCCTCTCCAGTCTTCCTTCAGACTCTGGGACCATGATTTCAACATGAAATGCAAAATTTACTTTTATCTGAAAAGAGGACTTTCGACCACTGTTCACTGTCCAGTTCTTTTTCTCCTTAGCCCAGGTAAGATGCTTCTGACGTTGTTTCTGTTTCAGAAATGGCTTGGTAGTCCTTTTCCTGAAGATGTCTGAGTGTGGTGACTCTTGATGCGCTGACTCCGGCTTCATTTGACTCATTGTGAAGCTCTCCCAAGTGTCTGAATCGGCTTTACTTGAAAGTATTCTCAAGCTTGTGGTCATCCCTGTTGCTTGTGCACCTTTGCCTACCCAATTTCTTCCTTCTAGTCAACTTTGCATTTAATATGCTTTGATACATCACTCTGTAAACAGCCACCACATTCAGTAATGTCCTTCTGTGACTTACTCTCTTTGTGGAGGGTGTCAATGATTGTCTCCTGGACCATTGCCATGTCAGCAGTCTTCCCCATTAGTGTGGTTTCAAAGAAAAAGAGATACCCGGAATTTATACTGTAGGGATGGTCATTTAATGAAACTCAAATTTAAATATTCTAATATTTTGAGATACTGGATTTTGGACTTTCATTAGCTGTACGCTCTAATCAACAAATTTAAAATTTACATGTAGGGAATCTAGTATAAATGAAAGTTTCATTTTTTAAAATAATTTACAATAAAAAAATTTACTTTTTCACGATATTCTAATTATATGACCAGCACCTGTATAATGTTACTGTTATATATTTCTTTTATATTTTCTAAGAAATACACGAGAGTCAGGAGTGACCTTAAAACAGGTGCGTGCCGTTTTTATTCCTGCATAACACTATAAAATTCTATGGCGTATTCTCAATTCACCTTATTCCGCCACTCCCATTTTTAATTCTCCGCTCTTCCGCATTTTGTCATCCGACTTCCGCTAAACCGACGCGGCACATCCGGTAGCTAGATCAGTAGTTAAAAGATTGTTTATAGCGAGCTATAACTTTAGAGAAATGACAAATAACGTTAATGCAGTAAATGTTTTAAATTGGGAGCCCGGAGAAAACTTAATACGACAATCAGATGGTCTCATATCATTACTGTTAACGGCCGTAACTGGTAGACGATATGAAGAAGTGGCCAGAGGAAACCAATGATGACTGTCAGGAGTTGATGGAACAGCATGTAGAGAGTGAAGGTGAAGAAAACTGGAATTATTTTAAATCAGTTTTGTTAAACAAGATAACTTTGTAATTTGGATTTTAGAAAATGTATAATTTAATAAGTTGTAAGAGTGTTTGTTGTCATCAGGAAGCTAGACACCTTTTACTGACCTTCATGTAGAGGTAATATTTCACCATTTAATTTTCACATGCAATAAACCAAGATAGAATTTGCCAACTTGACATGACTTATTCTATTTAAATCAGAAGACTTAATTCCTTTAATTGTAAGAGCTCACATTATATGGTTTTATTAAAAAAATACTGACAGCTAACATCTGACCACATTATAAAGATTAAAAAAAGTAACTTCAGAACTGATCATATTGTAAAGGTTTATAGAAATAACAATCCTTTCTTTGTAAGAAAGGATTAAAGATTTTCAGTCATATGACCCGCTCAACATGGATGCGTACATTGGCGATGTGCCTGGTGTTGGTGGTGTCTTCTTCGGAGAGTTGCATGCGTCTCTTGGTGAATGCTGGAATGACAAGTTTCACCTTCCTTTGATATTCAGTGCTTTGATCTGCCTGCATTGACACCATTGTATGCAAACTGAACTCAGCTGGATGATGACATCATTGTTTACTCCATTGCTGATATAAATTAACTAAATTAATATCTATTGATTCTTACATCGCAATGAATCAATACTGAATTTACTTAAGATGGATACTGACACCATTTTTTTAAGAGTTGCTGTGCAGCCAAAATTATATACCAATTATCAATGTAAAGCTGCTTTGACACAATCGGCATTGTAAAAAAGCGCTACATAAATAAAGGTGACTTGACTTGACATAGAGGAGATCAGTAATGGTGAAGCCTCTGTCTGCTGTTACTTCATCGCCTGGACGGAGGTATTCCAGGAAACCTGAATTTGCAGTTTTGAATTTACCACAACACCAGGTTTTAAAACACCAAACCTTTAAGCAAGATCACCCTGCAATAAATTAAGACGCAGCTCCATCAGTCATCAGGAGCTGATCCCAACTGTGCAGCTGGAAGTTGCTGGAGTATGTATTGTAAGGTGCATCCAATGTCAACCCTGTGTGCTGACAAAGATGGTTGTTTCTCTGCAGAGTTGTGTACAATGGCGCCGGCTCAACACATTGTGTTCTTATATCAGATGTAGGAGGCTTCAGATTGAGATGTGATTTTGAAGTGTAGTTGTGGTCAGAGACAGATGGATCCTCCTATTGGGTTTCTGCATCACAGTTCAGGGGCATGTGGATATGATCATCTTCACTGTTGATCACTGACATTCATCGATGCATCTGAGGAAATAATATAATCATAAACATATTTTTACGTTAGTAATTATTCATCATGAGAATTAATATAAGATTGCACCCATACTTTAACAGAACAGTGTGAGAGAGAGAGAGATGCATTAAAAATGAGACAGTATATACACAATCTCTAACTCTAGTGATAATAGTTAGGTCAATATCAATATGAGAGGTGTAGCTAGCTGGCCTGCTATCATCTGCAATCTCTAACTTACAGGAATAATGTAAGCTATTGTTAGACTATAATGTACCATAATACTATCATAGATATGTACGATTTAAATATGAAATATATAGGTGACAATTGTAATAATGCAAGATTCATTGTATTTTGTGAACGCCTCCTTACTGATCTCAAATGTATTTATAGAAGGGACTTCCCAAATCTAACATTAGGCTAACATGCACATGGCTAGCTAAGTTAACTTACCTGAATATGACAATCTGTTCAGCACCCGCCGTGACTTCTTTACTGGAACATCGTAGCCGAAACATTTCTCGGGGTAAAGTATTCGTCAGTCAGCTTCCCGTCCATGAAATGGTACGAACACACATTAGAGCGCTTGGGTGAGCACTTCAAGTTTAGCGCCTTCAGTCAGTGCCTCAGGTGCTCCTCGTTTTAAGGTGGTGGGTGTAAATTGTAAAGTGCACCGCAACACTCTGACTGCTTCACGTTGTATTTGTAACATCGTTGATGCAACTGTTCTCTCTAATCTAATTGTTATGACAGCCCCTAACTGAGCATATAATACTCATCTACCGTTACAGCTATACCGCTAGCGAGTACTAGCTTAAGATGACAAAAAGAACGTAATGGCGCCACCCTTGTTGTCGCAGAAAATAAGCCCTGTGGGGGGGCGGTTCAAGATGGCGCTCTAGCAACATGTGAGTTGATGTGCTCTGCAAACTCAAATGGTGAAATTGACTTTTAGTGCCGTCAGAATAAGACTATATCACTTTCTTTTAACTTCTATAGCAATTTATAGACAAATGTCCTTCTAATAAAGAGTGACACAATGGGCAAGTCCGAAAAAAGAAAAACAAAGAGCCCTTTGCAGGCTAATGCTAATCCTGCTATCAAACCCAATCATGAAACGCTGCAAGCCTCTAATAATCTTGCGAAAGTGAATCTGCATAATTACGTCAAGACAGACTTGGATGCAATCTCTGACGAATTCATGTTGTGCGAGGAGGAATTTCCAGCACTTTTAGACACGCCAATCAAATATTCTGCCGCCAAACAACGAAAGACTGAGCGATCTGATTTTGCTGACGTACTTTCACAACTTGGAGCACTCTCTCAATTAATAAACAATCGGTCAGATTCCCTGGAGAAAATAATAGGAGAAAATACATGTGCGATTACTAACATGAATTAGGTAATAAATGAAAATACCAAGCAGATCACAAGTGTCAAGGAAGCTATCGAATTCATGAGCGAGGAAGTTAATTGTCTGAAAAGCAAGTACGGAGCAGTGGAGTCTAAGGTGAGCAAAATGGAGCAGACTACCTTTGAGCAAGAGAGAAGACTAGCACATCTGGAAAGTTATTCGCAACGATGGAATTTAAGAATTTATGGAGTCACAGAAAAGGAGAAAGAAGAAGTTCATCTGCAGGTTATCCAGTTGTGTCAGCGACTCCTGCCAGAGGACAAAGACAAACGTAACCCTCGTTCCTTGAAGGAGGGAACGGAGACATACGTTGGACAGACCGACGAATAGGAATCTCGCTAGAGAGGCCAATCTACTTTGAGTGTAACTAAAACGAGCCAATGCACATTGGCATGCAATCATATGCATCAGCTGCTCGCCTCGCAGCACGGGTATATAATGAGCAGCAGGTGCATTGCATCTTCAGGTTTTCGCTGAGGAGCCGAACCGGATAGGCGGCAGCATCAGCGGGGTACAGCGACTGTGGTGACGGGACGTACGTCTCCGTTCCCTCCTTCAGGGAACGAGGGTTACCTTTGTAACCGAGACATTCCCATTCAGTCGGTCACGTTCGACGTACGTCGGACAGACTGACGAATAGGAATCCCTACCAAAGCGCCAAAGGAGCTGCCCCCTTCCAGCGCTCTGTTGTAAGCCACCTGAACCCCCTTGCCTGAGGACGGTGGGACAGGGCTAACACAGAGAGTGTCGATCACTGCTGTTCCCCAAAACCCATTCAGTGAGACTATTGGATAACGCTGGGAAAGCGTACCCTTTCGCTGGGAAAAGAACGCTGCGGAAGCCACATCCTTCCCCGAAGGAGTTATGTGGAGAAGTACATATGGACTAACCCTGTAGGGCTGTGCTACATATGGAAGAGCTGGGGTGACTCCAACCCGATGAAGGGTGGGTTCTCCCAGAGGGAAAGACACGGGCTTCGTTTAGGAGCAACTGTGGAAAACCCATATGGGATCCCCGTAGGGTCACACATATGGAACCCAGCCTAAATCCGGTTCTCAAGGATGCAACGGAGTATAGGCCTGGCGCCAGATGCTCCGCCATGTCGGCTCCCGAAGGGTAACCGGAGGACCCAACAGGGTCTGCCCGCAGGGACTCTCTGGAGCAAAAGAGCGCATGTAGCGCAGCAAGCCGACACTAAGCCGGGGCCTCTCCGTGCCTCTGACCTGAGGCGAGAACACGGAAGGAGACCGGCTCGACACGAAGGCTGTAGTATCTAGCGAACGTGTTAGGTGTCGCCCAGCCCGCAGCTCTACAAATGTCTGTTAGCGAGGCGCCACGGGCCAACGCCCAGGAGGATGCTACACCTCTCGTGGAGTGAGCATGCATCCTGAGCGGGCAGGGCACGCCCTGAGCTTGGTAAGCCAGGGCGATGGCATCCACTATCCAGTGGGCCATCCTCTGCTTGGAGACAGCCTTTCCCTTCTGCTGGCCTCTGTAACAGACAAAGAGCTGGTCTGAGGTCCTGAAGCTTTGAGTTCTGTCTATGTACAGTCGCAAGGCGCGAACTGGACAGAGCAAAGCCAGGGCTGGGTCTGCCTCCTCCGAGGGCAGCGCTTGCAGGCTCACTACCTGGTCCCTGAAGGGAGTGGTAGGAACCTTGGGCACATAGCCAGGCCGGGGTCTCATTACCACTTGGTTGTCACCCGGCCCGAACTCTAGGCACAATTCGTCGACCGAGAATGACTGCAGGTCCCCTACCCTCTTGATGGAGGCCAATGCAACCAGCAGCAAAGTCTTCAGAGACAGAATCTTTAAGTCTGCTGATTGCAAGGGCTCATAGGGAGCAATCTGGAGTGCTCTTAGCACCAGAGCAAGGTCCCAAGAGGGTATGGAGGGAGGACGAGGAGGATTTAACCGACTCGCCCCCCTAAGGAGCCTGACGACCAGGTCGTGCTGACCAACAGACTTGCCATCTATGTGGTCGTGATATGCGGAGATAGCAGCAGTATGGACTTTGAGGGTGGAAGGGGACAGCCTACGCTCCAACCCTTGCTGCAAGAAGGAAAGCACGACTCCAATCGAGCATCTTCGGGGGTCTTCTCGGCGAGAAGAACACCACTCGATGAACAGGTTCCACTTTGAGGCGTAAGTACGTCTCGTAGACTGTGCATGTGCCGAAGTGATGGTGTTAAGTACATCGGGGGGTAAGTCACCTAGAACCTCTGCGTCCCGTCCAGGGACCAGACATGGAGTTTCCAGAGGTCTGGACGCGGGTGCCAAAGAGTGCCCCGTCTCTGAGAAAGAAGGTCCTTCCTCAGTGGAATGGGCCAGGGAGGGCTGTCGCAAGGAGGGAAAGTTCTGGGAACCAGGTCTGGTTGGGCCAATAGGGCGCAACTAAGAGGACCTGCTCCTCGTCCTCCCTGACTTTGCACAGGGTCTGTGCAAGTAGGCTCACTGGGGGAAACGCATATTCACGAAGGCCCTGGGGCCAGCTGAGTGCCAGTGCGTCTGTCCCGAGTGTTCCCTCGGACAGGGAGTAAAACAACTGGCAGTGGGAGGTTTCTGGTGAGGCAAACAGGTCTACCTGAGCCTCTCCGAACTCTCTCCAGATCAGCTGGACCACCTGGGGGTGGAGTCGCCACTCTCCTGGCAGCGCAGCTCGTGATAGCTCGTCGGCCACACGGTTGAGCACACCGGGGACATGAATGGCACGAAGCGACCTCAGATGCTTCTGACTCCAGAGGAGGAGATGGCGGGCGAGTTGCGACATGCGACGGGAGCGTAGACCACCTTGACGGTTGATGTACGCAACGGTCGCAGTGTTGTCCGTACGGACCAGTAC
>RJVU01007700.1:41377-80951 GCA_003731715.1 Anabarilius grahami | reverse complement strand
TTTGATTTGTAATTCAAAGTTCAGTGGGTTAAAGCGTAACCACAGTTTATGGTGCGCCCGCTAAATTCTGATCGATTGCAGACGCTACAAACTCCCCCCATTGGCCACCGAGGTTCCCGTATGGACCTCGTTGGACAGTAGCAAGTAGGAGGGCACATGGATCAGAATGGGCGGGCAGCAGGTGGTTCCTACTGGTCCTCGGCCTTCGGGTCTTCAGAGGGGGAATCCATCTCGATGATATTTGGCACATTCTCCGTTTTGGGGCCTCCTCTTCTTGGTTTCCTTTTGAAACCTCAAGGAAGGGCCGGCAGGCACTTGTCCATGGACTCTCTCATCCCTTTCATCTTCTTGAACAGGATGAAAGCTAGGCCCAGAGTCAGTGCGTAGCCGATTGCCATGGAGAGGCAAAGGGCGGAGTCAGCAGCAGTCCAAGCCTGGGCTATAGGTGAGCTGGTCAGGATGGGCAGTCGGGACAGTGCTTTGAGGGCGGTGTCGACGGGCGTGATATCAATTAGCTGGGACCCCCCTTCCTCAATCCTCAGTTCCAGCCCGGGGGCTAAGGTGAGGTTGTGGTCCTTGAAAAAGGATGGGATTTCCAGCTCTGACCAGTACTCTTCACTTGAGAGATGGTACAGTGCCAGATCATCCAGATGGAGGATGGCACCCGGGGGTACCTGGATCCACATACTTGGATTGGGCAGGCTGACACGGGTGGCAGTGTCGTGCTGATCGTAGGTCAGGGTTGTGGTGCGAGTGGGGTGTTAACGAGCCATCGATCGCCCACAATCTTGGCTTGTGTTCCGATGACTTGGGTGCGAGGCTTGGCCTCGGCAGGGCAGCGTGTGTCGCTGATCTTGAGTAGCAACCGGCCCATTCCTTCAGTGTGGTTTCTGAGGAAGAGCTGGTTAGGGCAGAAGTACTGAAAGTCTTTGGTGACACTACGCCTGCAAAAGTGGGGAGCCAGGCACAGCCGTGGGTTGCTGTTGTGGTAGGCTATCACATCTGAGGTGTGTTTCTTGGCATGGGTGTTACATTGCCACCACCTGACATTGACCTTGTCTTTGGGTCTGGAGATGTTATCTGGTTCACCGCTGGGTAGATTGAGAAGGACAGCCACCTCATTCTGCTTGGGGTCGACGTGCAGTAGGATGGCCGCACCCAGAAAGTTAGCGAGGTGGGCTGGAACAGTCCTGGTGGGTCTGTCAGTAGCAAAGTCCAGCACAGTTTGCATAGGATACTGAAGAATCCTATTCATAGCCACTCTGTCCATAGAGAAACTAAATTCTCGCAGCAGGTCTGTCATCAGAGCCATAACCAGCTGATTTTGGGCAAAGTCATTTTGGAAGTCTGTAAACAGCTGCTTCATTGAGTTCACCGTTTGGATCAGCAGGAAACTGTGAGTACAGGGAACCACCACAATACCTTTCCAGTATTTGCAGATGGTTTGCAGCGTTTGGCTCTGTGTTGCGAGTTGTTCTCTCAGCTGTAGGCGGAGCTTGTTGAGATGCTGATGAGTGGAGTAGGCTGTGATGAGACTCGAGTCTCCTGGTTGGTACCGGTGCAATGTCAGTGTCACCTGCCATGCTGTCACTAGTTCAGTGGGGGACACCCGAGTTGGTCCCTGCATGGTGTCTGTGATGGCCATGAGCATCAGAGGAAATTGTACAGTCCAGTCTTTCTGGTTGACTGACCATGGAAACGTGACTCCTCTGTGTTGCAGTGGAGCTCTGCGATTTGCGTTTGCAGTCTGGACTTGACAGCAAACTTGACATCCTCTGACATACTCTGCCACATCTTGCTGCATGCTGGGCCAGTGTGCCACTTGTTTTAATGTCTCATCCGTGGTTCTGGTACCATGGTGTTTGGCACCTGATGTGTCGTAGGCATATATCAGTTCACCCCCCTTTTGGCCTTGTGACATTACAAGCTTTGGCGTTGTGAGGTCATCAGGGGCATACTTAAGCATGTTCAGTTTTACACGCAGCATGTGGTTGATCCCATGCAGCCGTCTGTGGCTAGGGGCCGCCGTGGTACCAGATGCTGTGAACGGGAGGAGGAAGGGGTTTGAGTGGAGGTGCAAAACAGTCCGTATGGAAGTGTTGGAAAGTTTAGTTGTCAGTGGCAGTGGCAGTAAGGTAGGATCTGTTGCAGGAACAGTACGCTGGCTGCGGGTTGCTGCTGCCACATTAAGGGTGGGTGAATGGGGTGGGTGTGACCATAGATTGTTATGCCGCGTGCCAGTCTTGGCAAGGGCATTAGTTTGGTCGTTCACGGCTTTAGGTGAAAGTGTGAGGGAGCCCAGCATGTGGTTCAGGGTTTGACCACATTGTATGTGGAGCCAAACAGCACCCCCTTTGGTGTAAGGTGGTACTACAGTTTGCTGTATGTGGAGCCAAACAGCGCCCCTTTGGTGTGAGGTGGTACTACGGGTTCCTGCATGTGGACCAGGATGCAGACCTCTTGGAAGGTCTGGCCTGACAGGAAGTCGGCAGTGTTGACAGGAACAACATGGGGCTGTACAGTCATTGGGGCCCACACCAACTCATTAGCAATGTCCATATGAGCTTTAGAGTGCGTCAGGAGGTCCGGAAGGACCAGGACGTGTTGGGTTAGAAGCAGGTCATTCCATTTCAAGTTCAAAACGCAGGTGTCCTTGGCAGTCGTCATGGTTGACAGACGAAAGTCCAATGGGAAGCGTGTGTGCTTGTTGACGAATGGGAGGTCCGGTGTTCCTTCAATGAGAGCACTTAACAGCGTGTGGCTGAAGGCTGAGTTGTCTGCCCACAGTGTGAGAATAATGTCTGTTGTAGTTACATCATTCAGCTGTGAGTCTGTCATGATCTTGGAGCAGAAGGAGTTAAAGTCTGTGGTGAGTTGAAGTGCGCCGGGTAGCGAACTTGAACTGTGCTCTGAGACAGGGTTCCAGCAGAGATTTCCCGCGACCTCTGTGACCTGACTGTCTGGCTCAGGTGGTCTGGGTGACTGGAAAGGCAGAAGTTCACACACTTGAGCCCAGATTTTCAGCGGTCTGGAGTTCAGTAAGGATTCAAAGGAGTTTAGCAGGTGTTTGCGGATGAAACAGGGAAACGTGTCCATTTGTGCTACGCACACAGGGGGCACCAAGCTCATAGGACCAATTGTGTGGTGCATGGGAGCTATGTGTTCAAGGCGGACCTCATTTCGACTGTGCGACTGCACATTCAGCTCACATCTTTGTGACTTGAAGGTCTGATTTTGTCTCTAAGCTCCATTTGTCAGTCTTACAAACAGGTATGGGCAGGTTTCTGGGCAGTGATCGGAGACTGTGTAACGGGTTGGATTTTCTACAGTCTTTTCAGGAGCAGTTCTCTGCTTGGCATGAGCTTGGTGGCCCAAGTCTCGCAGCTGCTGAGTAGACATACTGTGTGGGCAGGCCAGGGCTGCCAGATGATCACTCACCGCAGGGTGCAGTTCTTGAAGAGACTGAGTTTTGAAGATGAAGTCTTCCTCCATTGCTGGCTGGTTACGTGCTCTGAAGTAGGCCCTTCGCAGTCGGTTGCAGTAAGCTTGTGGGTTTTTCAGTCTGCTTCGTTTAAGGTCCATGGTAGCCGGGAGCCCTTGATCTGATGCAGGGTCAGAAAGCTTTTGGATCAGAGCCTGTCGCAGGTGCTGGCAGTTGGATTTGACAGCTGCTGGCAAAGGTTCTTGGCCGCTGGATGTCTTGGGCAGTGGGCTTTCAACCCCCTTTGGAATTAGGGCTTCTGGACTGGTTAGGGGAAACTCAGTGATGTGTGTTCCCCCCCCCAGGCCACTTTTCAGTACTCTGTAACCAGTGTCAAGTTCATTCACATAGTCTCTTTGTTGTTTCGGAGCCATAACTCCTTTCTGTGCCTGTTTAAGCTGATTTTCACAGGCCCTGGCTTTGGTGTGTCTTTCTTTCAGCTCAGTCCCTGCTTTGGATAGGAGAGCTTCGCTGTGTTGGAGTTTTCCAGTCAGTTCTTCACTGGATACCTTTTCCAACAGTTCTCTACGCTCCACCTCCAGGTGGAGCTCTGCAAGGGCTTTTTGAAGTCTTTGCAGGTCCTCCTGTAGCTCGGGTTTGGATTCATCCGCTGTCCCGCGCTGGTCCTGGGTCTCGACGAGTCGCTGATCGTGGTGACGTTGAATCTGGGCCTGATTCCTCCGGGCATCCTCCGCTTGGAGCTCGAGGTTGTGGGCGATGGCTCGGATGACTTTCGCCCATTCTTTGTAGCTCGGCGTCGGATCGTGGGACATCAGTCGATTCAGGTTGTCGTCCAGCTGCTCGTTGCTTAGGTGCTGGGGATCCACAGGGGCGTTGGGCAGGAACGTGCTGGTCAGGGCGTCCAACCAGGTCTCGAGTCGGTCCCAGTGGTTGCCGGGGCTGGCTGGTTTGGACACGTTGGCTTGCTGTTGGCGATAGAAAGACAGCACAAACAGAACCAATGCAAGCACGCGCAGCACTAACGACTTATAATAATGCATGATTATATAATTCTTTGGTTTGATTCCCGTTAACTGTTCAGACAGTTAGTGGAATTTAGGCTAGACACTTAATTGTCAATAGCCATGGTGTCTGTTATAGCCTACTGTTAGCTTTTTATATCTGACGACTTTATTTAGGCTTCAAAATGTATAAATGTTGTTTTAACTTGTAAAGATTATCTTGATATACAAAACGTGTAAGTGTCATAACCCTTTGTTAAACACAGAGCTTATTTTTTGCGATTTTCCAAAAGTCTATGAGAAAAATGAATAGACTTTCGATCGAGGGAACCCGTGCGCCGCTAACTTCCGGGTTGGCCTACAAAAACACGTCATCACTACCAGAGATCGTATATAATGGGGAGATAAGTGGGTCTGTATCTCTTACCATTGGAGAAAGCATAACAGCTAACTTAATCACGTGTGGCACCTCTCAGCCTATCATGTAATGGCAGTGACGTGAGTCGCAACGTTCCCTAGTCTGCCTTCTCTTAAAAAAAATACATTTTTATCAAGCTAAAATCTACATATAGTTCCCAACGAAAGTATTGTTTCGTGTAAAACATTCTAAAGATTGGCAAACAGGCTGTCCATTATTTAAATGATTAGCTATTTCCCCACAAAAGCTGTTTAATAGGCATAGTGAAGCCTTTCATCCATTGACCTCCATTCAAAAAACAGTCTCCCTCCCTGCCAGGGGCGTGTCTAGAGCATTTTCAGTGGGGGGGCCATGCTGGGGCACTGCCTCCAAATGGGGTGGCTGCCAGTGACCAAAAAAAAAAAAAGCTAAATTCTACAGTATATTACATAAATCCTATTGATTTTATTATTTTTTTTAACTTGAATAAAGTTACTTGTAAACAAATGTAGTAATAAAGTACATTTTTGATTAATTTAGTTTTTTGTCATCCCTGTATATATCCATTAAGTTAAATTTGAGAGCCAGTGTTTATTATTTTTAGTGTTTTAATAAAACTAACAAGTTTATAAAATAAAAGCAATTTTAATAATGATCAATTTTAAAAACCCAGAAGCAGAAACAATGTCAACTATTTGCTTTTAATAAGTAGTTTGGCCATTACAATATACAGTAGTTTTATTCACCATCTCTTTCAAATAATGATAAATAAATTTTAAAAAAATTCCCCCCACTGTAATAAATCAAATGGTTTGGCCAAAACATCATAGTGTTTCATTCAACATTTCTTTCAGATTAATTTACAAAAAAGCTGAGTAACACAGAGTTAAAGTTTTACCACTGTAACAGTTCAAATGAAAACACAGTTTAAAAATAAAATATGGAACCATTATATTGTGCTCTGCTAACATATTAAAGAACAGTCTTTAGTTTAGAAACAATAAAAACAGTAGCAGAAAGAGAGGAAGACAGTCGAAAAAGAAAGAAGGCAGACCTCAACTTAAACAGCTGGATTCGGTGGTGACTGGCAAACCGTCTAACAAAATCATCTAAGTCAAGACATTTGGCTCTCCTCACCTCAATGCTTAAGAATCCAAGATTACTGAGTCTGTCATCAATCATGGTAGTGCGTATGTGTTTTTATGAGCTTAAGTGCAGAGAAGCTGCGCTCACAACTTGCGCTGCTGACTGGTAAGGCCACAGCTATGCAGCACAAATGAAAAAGCTGATAAAACACTTCTTTGAATCGCGAACTTCAGTAGAGTCTATAAACTGATTGGCTGTAAAATGAACCAATCATAAGACATCTTATAGGGGGGGCACCTGGGGTGGCCAATCGAATTTCAGGGGGGGCCGGTGCCCCCCTGGCCACCACGTAGACCCGCCCCTGTATAATGTGTATGGACCGAATGAGATCAGAGACAGAAGCTGACGAGACAAAGACACAGTCCTGCACCATCTAGAATGTCTTTTAACTTGGAACAGGTAACGTTTTCCCGGTTTTCTTATAAAGTGAGAATGTTTCCTTATTTAGAATATTAGGCTACCTCGACATTATGTCTGTCTGACGGAAAATTAAAAGAGTTAATGATCTGACAGAAAAGCTCAGTATTACAATAAAGTGTTACAACAACAATACAGTAATTTAACTTTGTCTAGTTTTAAATTGACGTTGTTAAAATAACAAAGTGAGATTATTAAAGAGAGTTACAGACCTTTCTCTTTTGAGCGATCATCTTCACATAGTAAACACGAACTCTCATAAACTCTAAAGCGAGTCGTGTGGATGACTACTATATAGGGTGTCGGCCATTTTGTATGAAGGTAAAACAGTAGCAAAACCCGAGAGGTTGCTGATTTGAATGTGAGAACTTGTCGTATTAATATTTGTATTTGTAAATTAAAATTTACACTCACAGCCCTGAAGTGAAAAGCTGAATGTTTCAATTTGCACACGCAAGACAACAATCAAAACACCCGTGTTACGAAGTTGAAGTTGCAGATTAATAGTTACAAATGTCGATGCCTGACCAATGAACAATGCCAGTGTACACACTGTTCGTATACCATGAGAGGGCGCTATTTTTATTTTATTTATTTTACAAAATGTTTTAATTGATTATTAAAATCTTTCTGCGTTAACTCATTATGTATTAAGAGAGCAAGAGAGAATGAGAATAAATAAATGTGTGCGTTTGTGTGTTGTAAAGTCAAATGTGTGTATGTGTGCACATGGTGGGCATGAGGGATATGGGTGAAAAGAAATCTGATTGGATATGACGTTACAGATGGTTAATGTTTAAAGAAACAGGCTCAAAATGAGTAAACGCTCAATAAAACAGCTAAATTCGACTGAAACATTTGCAAAAATGCCTAAAGCCATTGAGTAGGGATGGAAAAATGAAGCCTCTTAAATGTTTGAATCTTTTCTCTAAACCAGTGTTTCCCAAACACATTCCTGGAGGCCCAACAACACTGCACATTTTGCATGTCTGTTCTGAGCCCTGAGATGAAAATCCCTGTTTTCATTAAAATATCATTAGTTTTAACTGAGTTTTATATTACAGTAAAAGAGTAGTAAAGTCGTTTATTGGTTGGAGTCAGCCAATGAAATGGGACGTTTTTGTACGCAATGACGTCACTACACAGAGCAGATCGTGCCGTTTTGGTGGTCCATGTAGCAGCCACCCAATAAACGACTTTACTAATCTTTTACTGTAATATAAAAAACCCGTTAAAACTAATGATATTTTAATTAAAATATTCTCTCATACATATGCAAATATTTATTACCGCATGCCAAGTCGCACTGGATGGTGTTGTTCATTGGTCAGGCATCGACCAATAAAACGGCTTCCCCCCTTCTGCTCTCTCACGTGTGCCTTCAGGTGCTCAAGTCAGTTTTGCAACAGGAATATCGCAAAAAGAGTAGCAAAAGTCAAAGCGCCAGGAGTTGAACTTGTGCTGCCAGATCTGAGAGGTTGTAAGCGCCGACTTGAAGCTGTACAGTGAAACTGAAGTAAAGTGCAACAGTAAATATGTCTCACACATTTGTGTCTGTCATTTTGTTTATATGAATGCCATTTTACACATTTGTAACTATTACTTTTACTATTAATTTGTAACTATTACTATTATTTCAACTTCGTAACAGGGGTGTTTTGATTGTTGTCTGCGTGTGCAAATCGAAACATTCAGCTTCTCACTTCAGGGCTGTGAGTGTAAATTTCATTTTACAAATATTAATACGACAAGTTCTCACATTCAAATCCGCAACCTCTCGGGTTTTGCTACTGTTTTACTTTCATAATTTTGTAGTGGTGTCCGAATTCACAGTAGGGGTAAAATCTTTGCGTGGCAGGGGCAGCTGCCACNACAAAATTATGATGTCTATGGTGGCAGCTGCCACTCGACCTGCCACGGATAAACGCGCCTGTCAGTCGACCTGCCACGGATAAACGCGCCTGCCACTCGACCTGCCACAGATATACGAGCCTGCCACTCGACCTGCCACAGATAAACGCGTCTGCCACTCGACCTGCCACGGATAAACGCGCCTGCCACTCAACCTGCCACAGATATACACGCCTGTCAGTTGACCTGCCACGGATATATCCGCCTGCCCCGCGACCTGTCACCGCTGCCATTTGACCTGCCACAGATATATCCGCCTGCCCCGCGACCTGCCACAGATAAACGCCGCCTGTCAGTCGACCTGTATGCGGTGACGCCATCTATGCTTAAAATGTATTGCGCGTATACATGAGGTTGCGTGGTAGGTGTTTAGTGTCGGTAAAAAAAAAATTTTTAATTCATAAAAATATGAAATCAATTTGTTTTCTACAAACTCCACCTGATTCTTGCTCTAGATCTCCCCAAGTGCCACTGTGGTGATTTTCATGTTCTTTTACTGTTTTATTCTTTAATAATTATATGACAAATATGGTTTACGTTCCTATACAGACATATTTAAAAAAAAAAAAATTAATATTCTTTAATAATTACATGCCAAAGTCATGACCAATATGATTTACCTTTCTATTCCACCAATCTATTTGCAGACCTTGTTTAGCGTTCATTCGCTCGGACCTATTACTATTAACTATTGTGAAAACACTAATTAATAGCTCGGTAACAAGATCGACAGTTTAAGACATTAAATTGTCATGCACATAATACATAAGACACTTTCTTTCAAAATCTACAGGAGACTTTATTGATTATTCTAACACAAACTAATCTAACACAAACACACACACAAACATTCATACACATTGCAGAAAGAAAGGAAATGAGAGAGAAAGAGTTTTGAGAGAGAATGAAATGATGAGCATGATTTCTAGCAAAGTATGCACTTCAAAAGACCTGACCTGAGTGAACCATGAATCATTAATTTAATGCACCAGTTCAGCTTTAGAATCTGGAAGTACTTGCTTGTCGACTTTAAAGGGTTAGTTCACCCAAAAATGAAAATTCTGTCATTTATTACTCGCCCTCGTGCCGTTTTACACCCGTAAGACCTTCGGAACACAAATTAATATATTTTTGTTGAAATCCGATGGCTCTGTGAGGCCTGCATAGACAGCAATGACATTTCCTCTCTCAAGATCCATTAATGTACTAAAAACATATTTAAATCAGTTCATGTGAGTACAGTGGTTCAATCTTAATATTATAAAGCCACGAGAATATTTTTGGTGCACCAAAAAATACTAAATAACGACTTATATACTGATGGCCGATTTTAAAACACTGCTTCATGAAGATTCGGAGCATATGAATCAGCGTATCGAATCACGATTCGGATATCGTGTCAAACTGCCAAACTGCTGAAATCACGTGACTTTGGCGCTCCAAACTGCGGATTCAACACACTGATTCATTACGCTCTGAAGCTTCATGAAGCAGTGTTTTGAAATCGGCTATCACTAAATAATTCGTTATTTTGTTTTTTTTGGGCGCACCAAAAATATTCTCGTCGCTTTATAATATTATTATTGAACCACTGTACTCACATGAACTGATTTAAATATGTGTTTAGTACCTTTATGGATCTTGAGAGAGGAAATGTCATTGCTCCCTATGCAGGCCTCACAGAGCCATCGGATTTCAACTAAAATATCTTAATTTGTGTTCCGAAGATTAACGAAGGTCTTACGGGGTGTGGAACGACATGAGGGTGAGTAATAAATGAATTTAAATTTTTGGGTGAACTAACCCTTTAATGATTATATTAATACTGAACATTTTATTGCATACCTCGTTTTGCTTTGCACAACGTTTTGCTTCGGTTTTCGTGTTGAACGACATGCTTCCTGGAAACATTGAAACATTGAGCGTATTTTGCAGTGTAGCATATGTACAAATATTAGACTGCGCAATAAACTGGAATTTTCAGAATGCCTTTAGCCTGCTGAACTGTGTTTGTAAATCTCACATTGGCTCCGGCCTGGCAGACACTAATAGATCACGAGACCCATTTTATTGCTGCTATAATAAATTCCTAAACATTTCCCTCGCGACTTCAAAGGACCATGGCCTCCTCGGATCAGATTACTACAAGCGAGCAAAAAACACACGCACGCACACACAGACACACACAGAGACGTGCTTGAAGACTGTATGCACAAATATGATTGTACCTGCAAATATGAATGTATCTGCCATTGTAGTTCATGTTGCATTTATGTATTACTAATGTAGAAGTGTAGAAATGACTGTAGTGAGTTAATTTTCATGTTAAACGATAGTATCAGAGTATAAAGTGTATCTTCTTTAAATGCTGTTGGACACCTGTCAAGTTTGGTCTCTCCGTAAAGCTTTTGATCAGCCTCATTCACCAAGGTATGTAACATGGCTGTCAAATGCATTGTTCAATTTTAATAGTACTTAGAAGAAAAATGTACTCTGATCCAACCTCATAAATTATGCAAATCAAGCCACAAGACAAAGAAAACTTTGCCCGCCAAACATTGCACCCTGCCTATTGGTTGTTCCAAAGAAGGAGGTGTGTTAGCTTGGTTTTCCATAAAAGCAACAACATGCAACTTTTCCGGGTCTCCCGATTGTCTCTCGATCACCTCGTGCACGTCTTTTGTTTGTGCAAGCTGCGCCCTTTGTTTAACGTTAGTTTATTTATTTATTTTTGGTTTATCACACCATATTGTATATTGTGTCTATGTATTTGAAACATTTAAATGGACTGATAAAAGAAACTGTAAAGTATTTTTGTTTAAGCACAATGTAATTTTGACCATAATAATGTACCAAATCTAACTCGTATATTGCAGTAGTATAGAAAAATGCTATACATACATTTATAGGTAAAATCGAACTCCTAACCTCCTGTTCCCATTCTGTGACGTCAAACAACTTCCCTGTGCAAATGATCATGAGGGCCCAAAGTGTCAGTTGTACCCTTCGAAATCCTTCATTCAGAAGGGCCCTTTGAAGTGGCCAGTTTTGAGCACTTCGGTTTGGAACGACCCTTCAATATGGCGGCCATGATTATTTTCACTCCGAAGTGCCCTTCGGAGGGCGATATATCCCGTTTGGAACGCACCGCAGTTCTTTCTGGTTCTCGATTCTGATTGGCTGAGAGGTCTTTTCAGCCATGCGATATTCTACCAGTATCGCCACAGGAACAGTTTTACCGTTTGAATCACTCCGCTGTCAGCATTCTCACAGCGTAACACGTCCCCGTCACCCGAGTATTCTACCTCCATGCCCATGACTTACCTTTCATAATCAGGCTGCAGCAGCTTCTTTTTCTGTTGACTGTCACTGGACCGTTATAATTTAAACGTCGTTGCGTGAACCTATTTAACCCAACAGCTTGGTTTTTACTAAAATAACCCATCGATGTTAAAAATGACCCAACATTTTTTGAAAATAACAACACAGTGACCCAATATGTGTAACCAAAAGGTAGGGTTAAAAAACAACCCAACGTTTTTTACTGTGGCAACCATAAAGGGGGACTGATTTACACACGTTTATCATATGCCTAGAACACTTAAAGGTCTCATGGCATGAAAATTTCACTTTGAGGTTTTTTTAACATTAATATGAGTTCCCCTAGCCTGCATATGGTCCCCCAGTGGCTAGAAAAGGCGATGGGTGTAAACCGAGCCCTGGGTAAATTGAGAAAATGCAAGCTCAGACGGCCCAATCTGGAATCTTCGCTTTATGTCGTCATAGAGGGAAAGGTTACCTCCCCTTTCTCTGCTTTGCCCGCCCATGAGAAATGAGCTACTACAGTGAGATTCGAGCACAATATATATTTTTTTTCCTCGAGAGACATCATGCCTTGTAAACGAGTGAAGCATGGCAGTTGCTCAGTGTTTGGATGTACAAATGAACACCTCTAGTATTTTTTTTAGTTCCTTCATCCGAGCCTATGAAGAAACAGTGGGTTAATTTTATTTTCTCTGGTAATGCGCTGATACAACTTTCCATAGTTTTGTATGTCTGCACCACACATTTCACCGACGACTGTTTCCTCAACGTGGGCCAATACAGCCCAGTTACTATCGCTAATGTAAAGGTAGATAACAAGTATGTGTGTGAATACACACACTGTAACGCGAGTGTTGTGCATTTCTTTGTTGTTTGAATAACTGTTCTACTGTTAGTGTTATGGTGCACGCGATATCCACACGATGCTTGATGTAATTGACCCTTCGCCAGGGGTTTGATTGACAAGCGATCTAACCAATCAGAACGCCGCATCCGCCATTTTGTCCGACAAAGCAGCCAGTAGTTAGAAGATTAACCTCGGTGGACTTAAACTTGAAAAATTGTGCATATTGACGTCTTTCCGCGTTTGAAACAACATTAATTCTGATATTCATTCATGTTTATTTGATGATATAAATGGACTAGTAGAGATGATCGGTTAACGAGCCTCTTGAGCTGAGGCGCTACAGCAATCTGTCACGACCATGGTCACGACATATTAAAGAGCCACAAAACGGTTTTTATTGTTTTAATTTCTTTAATAACTACACAGTTTGAAAGCTGGAACTTTGTTTAATATCATAAGTAACCTGCTTTGTCTTGTCTGTCGATGTGTTGTCAGTGTCCTCTTTGCTCCGCGATGTATTTTTCACTGCGTGTGGCGTGACAGCGCCACGGCTTGTCGGACAAAGCAACAGTAACTAAGGGGGGCGGGTCTTTGCGAAGGGTCAATTGTAATAAGACTGTAAAAATTAAGATTTATGAAATATAAAATATGTAAACAAATAAATGATGTCGGCATGGTAGCACATTTTCCACAACGGCACCTATCAAAAAAAAATGTATTTGTAATAAAAANATTTTCCACAACGGCACCTATCCGAAAAGGTATTTGTAATAATGGCAGAGGTCTGACTAAATTAGTTGCGCTGGTTAGTGTCTATAGCTGATATATATATATATATATATTTATATATTTATCAGTGGTGTGCAGTGGTGTTCTGAAATGAGAAGGCACTTTTTTTTTTATGAATCAATGTAAATTCATGTGCATTACTCTTAAAGTTGACATCTTCCTTGTTAAATGAACATTACTTTACTGTACTGTTACAAGTGCTGGTGTAGAGACGAGTGAGGTTCTCTCGGTTGAGTGAAGATTCAGTGGACCAATCATAAACAACTGCTTCATTCTTGATTCAGCCTTTTGAATGAATCGTTTGAATAAATGGTCTCAGTGGCTCACTCATTAAGACAGTCACTTGCCGCCATCTACTGGCGGATTAATTTCATGTTTAAAAGTATAAATTTCCCACCAACATTTCTTATTTGTATATTCAAAAAAAATTAAGAATCTCATAGCATTATTGAATGCAGTTGTACTTTTTCAGTGTAAATTATTTATTTTGATAACAGCCCTATAGTGTCTTACTATTTTAATTTATCAAATGTAAGAATTTGAAATAAAAGAGAAAACATAAATTTAATTATATTGGGGTAAATGCCCTTTATAAAGGTTTATTATTATTATTATTAATTAAGGAATTATTACTATGTAAGAAATAAAATATTTCTTACATTATAATAATAAGTAAATAACATAAATATGCAGATTTAAATATATCACTGCTGAAAAAAACAATGACGAGAATGTTGCTTGTTTCCGAATAAATTATATTTACAACACACAAAAAAATCCTATTTTTTTTATTCTGACAAGTAAATGACCAATTTAGTTGTCCAAGGGACAAGCACAAAGCAAGGCTTAATGTCGAACTCTTTATTTTGTATTTATATTCTCTCTTTTAATGGTAGCATCACTCTTATATTTGATACACAAAGGAGAAGGCACAGGCCTACAGAAAGATGTTATTGTCATCAGATGTAGCTTTTAACACTACCAGCATCTATAGAATGATTTTGATCAGCATTTTATTGTTCATAGCAGAGGGCTCTCTCAACTTGTTATATTTTAGTTTGTCAATTGATACGATTTTGTAGTCTTCGCATACACATGCACCCTTCAAAAGCCTGAAACCACAGAGCCCCCCTACATAACAAATCCCAGATTAACCCCTGGTAACAGCATACATAAACCAACTAAAGTTACCGTATCCAGACACAATGTTTTAAACTAACCATTCGGAGACATCCTGCTGTAGCCGTTGAGTTGCAACTTCTCCATCCGGAACGAAAGCTGGAACGACTGTGTGTCTACGAGCCATTGCAATACATCCACTGTCAACATTAGCGCATGGTACCATAGTCGCAAGCTGGTTAAGGCCACACCCACCCTCCACCTTGCCCCACCTCTCTCCTCCTCATTAGCATTTAAAGCTACAGACCCAGAAACGGCACGTCCTGAGGAAAGCTCATTGTGGGACTGGCTTGTAGTGGCTGAAATTCTGCACCAAGGCTGAATTTCGGGAAAGAGACTTCAGATACAGTACTAGGGACCACTTAGGCCTATATAAAAGCATCCAAAAAGTAGCATGTCATGGGACCTTTAAACAAAAACACTTGTTTAAAGTGGGAGGGGTGAACTCATATACAAGTTATATAGCTCATATTAGAGACACTGAGAGTTCAAAATGGTAGCTCAAGACCACAGAAGCTAATCACTAAATTGCCTCTACTGCTTTAAAATTATAATAGAAAGCCGTACACAAGTGAACACAGCACAAAATTTATAAATAATCATCCTTGTTGTCATTCTTTCAGGAAACAATGAATCATTTGTGTAAAAAAGAAGTTGAAGAGGGACCCTCCAAAGATCTGAAGCAGGTAGATCACTTAACATACACTAAAAAATTCATCATCATTTAAAGCCATCCCTTTATTCTTCAGTGGTATTTACTTGATGCTTGTTTTGTATATTATAGATTGTCTAATCAAATTGCACGGGTTGTACATTTTTGTCACAGTATGCGTATGTAGTTCCAAGGGAGAGAAATTCAGCACAGAACTGATGATCAAATAACCTTTTAGAGACAACAGGAACATAAGCACTATGTACTGGAATATAACTTTAACACAAGACAAAACTAAGGGCTTAAATAAACAAGGAGTAATCAAGACAGAACAGGAGCGGGATTAATTAACAACTAAGGAAACTAACTAGGAACTGGCATATGCAAAAGTTTGGGGTGTACGTACATATTAATGATCCCGACTGTTGCGTCACAGTCGGTGTTATGTTGAGATTCGCCTGTTTTTCCGAGGTGTTTTTCCACGCACAAGATTTACATATGAAGGAGGAAACAATGGTATTTGAGACTCTCTGTATGTCATTTCCATGTACAGAACACGTATTATTCAACTATGTCAAGGTAAATTCAATTTTAAATTCTAGGGCACCTTTAAAACAATATATGCGAAGATATAGATGAACTAGACGCATTAAAATCACATCAGAGATAAATCACACAGTATGCCAATTTCAGGTCTAAGAACTGAAGGTGTATGGCTTCAGAAAACTTGGAATATAAATCCAGGGTTTCTGCTGGTCTTAAAAAGTCTTAATCACCCATACATAAATTAAAAAGGTCTTAAATTAGAAAATAACATATTTCTATGTTATTATTTTACAAAAAATAATATAAATGATATACAACTTGTTTTTTAATATGTAAAAATGCTAAATTTAATTTCCAGTGTTTTGCGTCATACACACAGACGCTAAAGCGCCCTCTAGTGCATTTTCCTCTGGCGTCAATAGACTTGCTTCAAGAGCTTGCATGTATAATAAAGGCCAAAACGACATCAAAATTACTGTGACTTACTGTGAATTACTGTAGCCTACATTAAGCCACACGTTAAGCACTTAAGAATGTCCTCCTTTGCTGGACGTGTTTGCCGCCAGTATAGCATCTCTTGGACATGCGACAGTATCGGACCCCTCGTGAGTGAGAATGGGGTGGAAATCAAGTCAAGTATTATCATGTTTCAGAGACATGGCTCTTGAAAGTGTGGGAGAAACAACAATTTTACAAAAGAACTTGTAAATTTACATTTCTTCGACTTTAATCTGTCCATTTTTAATTTTGGTTTATAAAGATGCAAAACGTAATAAACAAAAATCAGAAAAGAAGTCAATATTTATTTTGTGCACATGAAATTTGTGTATTCGGATTTAATTTAAATTTTGGTATTCACCATAGCATTTAAAAATAAAACGGCGGTTCAAAAAAACGAAAAAAGAATGGACGCAAAAGTACACAGACTTTGACTTTATTTCTTAATTTTGTATTAGCTTTCCTGTAGCTCAGTGGTTAGAGCATGGCACTAGCAATGCCAAGGTCATGGGTTCAATCCCAGGGATTGCACATACTCCGATACAAATGTATAGTATAATGCAATGTANTCTACAGTTGGCTTTTGCTCTGCAGAAGCATTTCCATCCTTATTGATGAACTTTATTTTTAAGATATCATCATTTTCAATAAGACAGCAGGGAAAATCGGTCTTCACAGCTGCTCTAGGAACTTTTCCTTTGGATCTCTTGATGACTATTTCTTTGATGACACAGGTTCATTGTGCATTCAGGGTTTCCACAGGTTTTATGAAAGTAATTTTAAGAAATTTTTAAATTTCTTAATTAAAAAATTTCTTAATTGAGCTTCACAGCCCATTTCCCTAAATCTGAGAAATCTAGTAAAAATTATTTTTTTTAACATTACTGCTGGCATTCTCACAGGAAAGTATGGATGATTCATTGGGGAAAGAGGCTAAAGTGGGACAGTCAAAATATGATCTTCAGCAGGTATATCACTTTACACTATACTGTATTATGAATAATTTAATGAAATTTTTTTTCAAAAGTGTGCATTCAAATGTGTATGTGACTGTTTTTCTAAAATGAACAGAATTCACAAAAGAAAAGCCACTTTCTCAATTTCCAATTCAAGAAAGATAAACACACAGTGACCTGTGACACATCCATGACTATACTTGAGGCTCTTAAAGCAACACATTTTTTCAAGAACATTGAAAAGAAGAACATGGATAAAGAAATAGTCATCAAGAGATCCAAAGGAAAAGTTCCTAGAGCAGCTGTGAAGACCGATTTTCCCTGCTGTCTTATTGAAAATGATGATATCTTAAAAATAAAGTTCATCAATAAGGATGGAAATGCTTCTGCAGAGCAAAAGCCAACTGTAGAGCAAAAGCCAACTGTAGATATTTCAAATCCTGACTCTTTTGTCACTTTTTACATCCATACATCAGGAGGGGAGAAAGTAAAACTGTTAATGAAAAACAAGAATCTGAGGCTGACTGTTGATGATGTTTGTGTGTACGCATTCAAAGGAGAGGATTTTTTAACTGCTCTTAGCCGTGATGGACGATTTATTGATGATATATTCAAGAAAGTCTGTGCCCTCTGTGAGATGGACAGTGAGAACAACCATGAAATGTCAAACTATGTGGAGCATTTTGATCAAATGCATTTTAAGGTAATATATATAAGTGATGTTGATCAGCCAGATAGTCAATATGTCTTAGATACTACCAAGACTGAATCAGATTCAGTAGCCTCAACTAGTACTCTGACAGAAAATGTTGACCCCAGCCTCCAGCTTCCCATCAGCACCAAAAAAGGAAAAACCCAAAGGAGAAAAACAAGTCCTGGAATGGAAATTCCAAATTCCAAAGAGATTCTGGGAATTCTGCGTGATCAGTTTAAAGATTTACTGGAGACGTTGAAGCAGCGAGAAAACCTAAAGAACAACTCTGAGGTCCAAAAGTTCTTCAGAGAAGAATATGATAAAAGTGTCCAGAGTTTCAGTAAGGTGCGAAAAGTGAAGGAGATTATGAGACTGTCCGAGTCTGTGTGTCAGATTCGAGTGGAGGGATCTGCCCCATGTAAAGCAACTGGATTTTTACTCTTTGGTAAATTTATCCTCACCAATGCTCATGTTATTAAGAATTATGACAATTTTACATGGAGAATTCATGACCCCATAAAAGCAGCATTTAATTTTGAGAAAAAGTCTGACAAAAGCAATGTCACTGTCATACCGGTCAAAGATACGCTCGCTGCTTACCATTTCGGAAAAGAAGGAGAAAATCATTTTGACTTTGCGCTACTTGAATTGGATGGAGAAATTCCGGAAACGGTTCCTCGACTGCTAAAGTCTTTCACTAAAGACAACTGTACTACCACAGGTGAGATCTGCATTGTGGGGCATCCAAATAGTGAGGTTAAGAAAACAGACCCCTGCTTCATCATTGCGAAAGAAAACCGACAAAAGGCTGAAATGGAACACATATCTGAAAACATCAACTTCTACCATTTCATGACACAGAGCTCTATGAAAGAGAATTGGTCATTTTCTAAAAATCAGATGACTTACCACTCTTGTTTCTTTCACGGATCTTCTGGCTCCCCAGTTTTTGACAGAAAGTGCCGTCTGATTGGTATCCACACTGGTGGCTACGTGTACAAAGGAGAAAAAGGTGACAGGAGTGTTATGGAATATGCATATGCCATTCAACCCATCCTGGACAAGATACAAAATTTGGCAGAGAAAAATAAGAGAACTGACATTTTGGAATATTTGAATGACAGTAAAAATGATCTGAACATGCAGCCTCAGGAAGATCAGGAAATGGAAGATGTAAGCCAAATAACATTGAGCTAATACTTCTATCCAAAGAGACGTACAGTACACTTGAAACAGTAACCCTGGAGTATGGGCACAATGGTAAATGAATAAAGGACCAACTCTTGCAGGACTTCCACGAACAACCTTTCAGTTATCATCCAAGATCTTTATGCCACAACACCCCAGATGCAGACTGTGAAGCATTAGCTCAACAGCTCATAAAGCAGATGCCTGCATATAAATGTTAAAACAGTGATTTAATTTTTTGCGTAATTTTCAATTTATGTATTGGCGATGGTGTGTTATATATAGTGTATAAGATGTTGTTTTTAAGTTTCTACACTGTAAAACCTGTAATTGTTAGAGAGTTATTTGTACCTGATTTAACCCATGAAAATTAGTTTTGTTGGTATACGTTAATGCGTACATACGGAAGCCCTAAACGGCCATGGATTATAATTTTTTTCTATCTTGTTTTCTCGTGATCTCGAGATAACGTCTAGGTTACTAGTGTAACCCCCGTTCCCAGAAGGAGGGAACGAAGACGTTACGTCGATTACTGACGTAATGGGGTCTCGCTTGGGAGCCCAATCACCTCCAAGGGTACAAAACAAGCCAATGGGAATTGGCCTGTGAGATTTACATGCCGAGCCCCTCCCCCGGCATCCGGGTATAAATAGGGCCGGCATACTCACCTTCATTCATATTTTTGCTGAGGAGCCGAGATAGGTATCTGGCCGCTCAGCGGTGACTCAGAGCTATGGCAGGGAACGTAACGTCTTCGTTCCCTCCTTCTGGGAACGGGGGTTACACTAGTAACCTAGACGTTCCCATTCAGTCAGTCACTCGACGTTACGTCGATTACTGACGTAATGGGGTCCCGTGGAAAACGCCATAGCGACTGAACCACGTTACGAGTGTTAGGGAGGCAGATGCTGGCAGGCCGTAGCGTGCCAAATGCAAGTGCGGCCCATACTCGCAACCCTCCAGCGCCCAGAGTAAGCCCAGGAATGTCTTCCATACCAGCGGGGATGGAGAGGACAGGGCAAAACAGTGGAGAGGTCGAAGCTGCTGTTCCTTACCCACAGGGAAGAGTGCTTCGTAACTCAATTCCCAGGTCAGCCATGACCAAAACGCCAGGAAAGCGTTCCCCGAAGAGGGGAAAGCTACGGAGACCACACCCTGCCCGAAGGGAGGTAATGTGTGGAAACACATATGGACTGGCCTGAGGACAGTAACACATATGGAAGATCTCTGATGTAGGTCCTACCTTCCGGGAGGAACACACTAGCAATCAGAGACAGGGCAAAACGAAGCCGCCCAGGGAAAGACACGGGTTTACCGTTAGGGAAACCGTACCGTGGACAAACACATATGGGATTACCCGCGGGGAATCACAACATATGGGCATCTAGCCCAGTACAAGGGCAGACCAATTGGGCATACACACGAGTACTGAACCTAGCGCCGGACGCCTCCGCCGCGTCTGGCTGCCGCAGGATGCAGGAGGAACTCCACAGGGTTCGCCGTTACGGGGAACTGAACTGAGGAGTGGGAAAAGTGCTCGCATCCCCTCTCCCGAGGGAAATGGCACAGCAAGCGAACACCCATGGCTATCTACGAGTAGACAGCACACGGGTGGACACCGGTTCCACTCGGAGATTGTAATATCTCGCGAATGTATTTGGTGTCGCCCAGCCTGCAGCTCTGCAAATATCTGCAACAGAGGCACCGTGCGCCAACGCCCAGGAAGAAGCAACACCCCGGGTGGAGTGAGCTCGCAACCCGAGGGGGCACGGCTCGCCTTGCGACTGGTACGTCAAGGCGACGGCATCCACTATCCAGTGGGCCAACCTCTGTTTGGAGACAGCCTTCCCCTTCTGCTGACCTCCAAAACAGATAAAGAGCTGCTCAGAGCTTCTAAAGCTCTGCGTGCGGTCCACGTAAACGCGCAGGGCACGAACGGGACACAGCAACGCAAGGGCTGGGTCTGCCTCCTCCGGGGGCAGTGCTTGCAAGTTCACCACCTGGTCCCGGAAGGGAGTGGTGGGAACTTTGGGCACATATCCAGGCCGGGGTCTCAAGACAACGTGAGAGTAGTCCGGCCCGAATTCCAGGCACGATTCGCTGACCGAGAATGCCTGCAGGTCCCCAACCCTCTTGAAGGAGGCGAGCGCGGTCAGGAGCACTGTCTTGAGAGACAGATGTTTCAGCTCAGCTGACTCAAGGGGCTCGAAGGGAGCTCCCCGTAGGCCCGAGAGGGCAACGGAGAGGTCCCAGGAGGGAATGAGGCGAGGCCTAGGGGGATTTAACCTCCTGGCGCCTCGGAGGAACCTGATGATCAGGTCGTGCTTTCCTAGTGACTTGCCATCGAGCACATCGTGATGCGCTGCAATGGCGGCCACATAGACCTTGAGGGTGGAAGGGGACAGCCTCCGTTCCAAACCCTCTTGAAGGAAGGAAAGTACAACACCGACCGGGCATTTCCGGGGGTCTTCCCGGTGGGAAGAACACCACTCAACGAACAGACTCCACTTCATGGCATAGGCGCGCCTCGTAGAGGGGGCTCTGGCCGAAGTGATGGTGTCAACTACCGCGGACGGTAGGCCACTCAAGTCCGCCGCATCCCGTCCAGGAACCACACGTGGAGGTTCCATAGATCGGGACGTGGGTGCCATATGGTGCCCTGCCCCTGAGAGAGGAGGTCCTGCCTCAGGGGGATGCGCCAGGGATGGGCTGTCGCGAGGAGCATGAGTTCTGGGAACCAGGTCCGGTTGGGCCAGTACGGCGCAACTAGCAAGACCTGCTCCTCGTCCTCCCTGACCTTGCACAGTGTCTGTGCAAGGAGGCTCACTGGGGGAAACGCATACTTGCGTAAGCCCCGGGGCCAGCTGTGTGCCAGTGCATCCGTGCCGAGGGTCCCCTCGGTCAGCGAATAAAACATCTGGCAGTGGGCCGACTCCAGAGAGGCAAACAGGTCTACCTGTGCCTCCCCGAACCGGCCCCAGATCAGCTGGACCGCCTGGGGGTGGAGTCTCCATTCCCCCGGGAGCGTGAGCTGTCGTGAGAGCGCGTCGGCCGCACGATTGAGCTCGCCCGGGATGTAGGAGGCGCGCAACGACCTGAGTCGGCGCTGACTCCACAGGAGGAGATGGCGGGCGAGTTGCGACATGCGACGGGAGCGTAGACCACCCTGATGGTTGATGTACGCAACAGTCGATGTATTGTCCGATCGGACCAGTACATGCTTGCCCTGCAGCAGCGGTCGAAACCGGCGCAGAGCAAGGAGTACTGCTAGCAACTCGAGGCAGTTGATGTGCCAATGGCGATGGGGTCCTGTCCAGGAGCCCGACGCCGACTGGCCACTGCATATGGCACCCCAGCCGGTGGTGGAGGCATCTGTTGTAACAACAACATGCCTGGACACTTGTACTAGGGGCACCCCGGCCCGTAGAAAAGCAAGGTCCAACCACGGGCTGAATGTGCGGCGACAGCTCGGTGTGATGACCACACGGAGCGAGCCACGATGCCATGCCCACCTCGGGACTCGGTCGTGAAGCCAGTGCTGAAGCGGTCTCATATGAAGCAATCCGAGCGGCGTGACCGCGGCTGCGGATGCCATATGCCCCAGGAGCCTCTGAAATTGTTTCAGTGGGACCGCTGTTTTCCGCGAGAACGAATTCAGGCAGTTCAGCACCGACTGTGCACGCTCGTTGGTGAGACGTGCTGTCATGTTGACCGAGTCCAGCTCCACACCGAGAAAAGAGATGCTCTGCACGGGGCAGAGCTTGCTCTTCTCCCAGTTGACCCGAAGCCCCAACTGGCTGAGGTGACTGAGCACCAGGTCCCTGTGTTCGCACAACTGCTCTCGCGACTGGGCCAGAATGAGCCAGTCGTCGAGGTAGTTGAGGATGCGAACGCCCACTTCCCTGAGCGGGGCAAGGGCCCCCTCCACGACTTTGGTAAAGACGCGAGGAGACAGGGACAGCCCGAAGGGTAGGACCCTGTACTGATATGCCCGCCCCTCGAACGCAAACCGTAGGAACGGTCTGTGACGAGGAAGGATCGAGACATGAAAGTACGCGTCCTTCAGGTCGATAGCTGCAAACCAATCCTGGGCGTGAACGCACGTGAGGATGCGTTTCACCGTGAGCATCTTGAACGGGAGCCTGTGAAGGGCCCGATTCAAGACACGCAGATCCAGGATTGGCCGTAACCCCCCGCCTTTCTTGGGTACTATAAAGTAAGGGCTGTAAAACCCAGACTTCATCTCGGCTGGAGGGACAGGCTCTATTGCGTCCTTCGCCAAAAGAACCGCAATCTCCGCCCGCAGGACAGGGGCGTTTTGGCCTGTCACCGAAGTGAACAGAACGCCGCTGAACCTGGGGGGACGCCTGGCGAACTGAATCGCGTAGCCGAGTCTGATTGTCCGAATGAGCCAACGGGACGGGTTGGGAAGGCGTAGCCACGCCCCCAAGCACCGTACGAGTGGAACCATCCGGACAACAGAAGTACCCACGGGGGGGCAGCATGGAGCACTGTGGCCCAACCTGGGAGGCAGTGCGTCCCAAAGTTGAGGCTGTGAGTGGGGTCCACCCACATGGCTCCGAGTGGGCAGGGTGACGTGGGGAGGCTGTGCGTCCCCGAGTCGCCAAGACCCTGCCCGTGGCGAAGGAAGGAATGGCTGAGAGAGAGGGAGCGAAAGCTCGCTCACCCTCAGCGCAGACCTTCTTATATGACCCAGAGGATTTGGAAATTGCTCTTTCTTTGACAATGTGGGTACCGCTGACCCTGGGGCCAGCGGCGGAACAAAAAGAAAAGGAAACACAGGATTTACCCCCGGGCCCTCTCCCGGGGGAAGGAGCGGTGCGGTCACCGTCTCCTGCCAAGCAACTTCCTCCACCACTGGGTCTCCTGTCTCAGGGCCGCTTCTTAGCCTTCTTCTTTTTGGAAGAAGAAGACTTGGCGGCCTGGGCAGGGGGCGTCGTCTTCCTGCGGGTGGCTCGGGGAGGGTAGGAAGGTTCCGACCTCACCGGAGCCTGAGCCGCAGGAGGACGCCCTCGGCGAGGAGCAGACGGAGGCGCAGCCCGTGGCGGATGGGTGGCCTCATCACGCCGGGGCAGGATATGTTTGATGGCCTCCGTCTGCTTTTGCACTGCCGAGAACTGCTGAGCAAAGTCCTCGACAGTGTCGCCGAAGAGGCCGGCCTGGGAGATGGGGGCGTCGAGAAAGCGAACTTTGTCGGCGTCCTTCATCTCAGCCAGGTCCAACCAAAGATGTCGTTCCTGGACCACCAGGGTGGACATCGTCTGACCCAGGGCGCGTGCCGTGACTTTCGTCGCCCGGAGGGCGAGGTCAGTCGCAGCACGCAGCTCTTGCAGCAGCCCTGGCTCAGAACTACCCTCGTGCAGCTCTTTCAGAGCTTTCGCCTGATGGACCTGCAAGATGGCCATGGCGTGCAGGGCAGAAGCTGCCTGTCCAGCGGCTGAGTAAGCCTTGGCAGCGAGAGCGGCCGTGGTCTTACTCGCCTTGGACGGGAGACGCGGACGGTTCCGCCAGGTGGCCGCGGATTGCGGGCACAAGTGCACCGCAACCGCACGTTCCACCTGAGGAATCTCCACGTATCCCTTGGCAGCCCCACCATCGAGGGTAGTGAGAGCGGAGGAGGCAGAAGAACGGTTTCTGGCCGTGTGAGGGGCCATCCACGTCTTCTGGAGCTCCTCATGCACTTCCGGGAAGAAAGGAACTGGGGCGGGACGCGGCTGGGAGCTGCGCCCCGAACCCAGAAACCAATCATCCAACCGCGAGCGCTCGGGACACGGTGGAGGGTTCCACACGAGACCGATGCCCGCGGCGGCCCGGGCAAGCATGGCCGCCAATTCAGAGTCCGCCTCGGACTGAGCGACCACCCCTGAGGGTGGAAGCTCGGAGTCCTCGTCTTCCTCAGAATCAGCGATCCCGCTCCCCGATGCAGCGATCGACATCTGATCTTCCTCCGGAGCGCCGAAAGTGACGCGGGGCACCCCCGAGGAGGGCCCCGCGGCAGCAGCCGGCAACTGGACGGCACATGGCATTGCCGAGGAGTGGGAGGTTCGTGGGGACAGACCCGACGAAGTGGCTCCCACTGTAATCCTCAGATCTCCCAAAGCACTAACCGAACCGGCGGCCGCTACAGCCGCTGGTGCTGGGGTAGTGACAGAGGGGACTCTCACTTCTGTGTTAAAGAAAGAGAGTCGCGATCTCAATGCCAACATGGACATGCCCTCGCAGTGAGGGCATGTACCATCCACGAGCGCTGACTCAGCGTGCGGTCTACCCAGACACGTGAGACAGTGATCGTGGCCGTCAGAGGAGGTCAGGAAACGACCGCATCCAGAAACACACGGACGAAAAGACATCTTGAAAAAGACGCTGATCGCCTGTGCTTGCTCTTTTAGTATACCTCACCAACCGAAGCACACAGGGATGAGTGTGGCACCGTCCTGTGTGCAGCGCGCCGTCACACCCACCGCTGAGTGTGCCTTCCCAACCAGCTGGAGAGACTTCGAGCAGCCACCGGAACAAAACAGACAATAGCAATTAAAATTGCTGTTTTTAGGAACTTGTCCTATAGCAATAATAATTGCCGTTTTGCTCTGAAATTTGCACTCTTTTTCCTTGAAGAGGTGAAAGACAGACAGATCCGATCCTATCGGCTCCGAAGCAAAAGTATGAATGAAGGTGAGTATGCCGGCCCTATTTATACCCGGATGCCGGGGGAGGGGCTCGGCATGTAAATCTCACAGGCCAATTCCCATTGGCTTGTTTTGTACCCTTGGAGGTGATTGGGCTCCCAAGCGAGACCCCATTACGTCAGTAATTGACGTAACGTCGAGTGACTGACTGAATGGGAACAAAAGTTGTTTTGTCGTGATCACGGCTTAATCTCTGCTCTAAATTACACAAATGTGCCAACAGGTGGCAGTATATTACCAAATATAACTGGTGATGCGCTGTAAATGTCCATATTACTGTATTAGTTCATATTGGCTCAGATTGTACGAGTTTCGGACAGAGAGAGTTTTCGTGATCGCTTTATTTTGTGCAGTATTGTGTGCCTTAAGCGATTCACTTAACTGTTAAATGACTGATTATAATTGTTTTGCTTGAAAGTGTATCTGTTATCGTAACTTTAAGTGTAGGCCTATCTTTAAGACGCTATTGTAATCATCGCAGTTTCAGTGTTCATTATGTCACTTAATGTATATTGATAAGAAATATGATTTATAGCCTGTCATTTAATTCAGTGATAGTGACCTATTGTGTATTTTCTACATTTCTTTGTAGGACACAACACACATACACATAAACACGCTTCTCAAACAGCAAACAGCAAGATTGTTTTAGCCTATATCAACTGAATTAAAGTTTTTTTGTTTTGTTTTTTGGAAATCTGGAGTATTGCACCTCTTTTTAATGGAAGATAGGAGGAAGACAGATTAACGCACATATCACACCTATATGACGAATAAAAATAACAAACACATTATGTAATATATATATTTATATATATTTAAAAGAGTATGGAAAATAAAGTATCATAGAATAATCTGGCATCTTTCTGAAGGCTCTGCCTGCGCTTGAATATTATGTTAATTACACAAACAAGATGTTAAGCGTACATTTATTGAACAGTGATTGATTAGCTTATATGTATTTATTTATTGTAAACTTGATTATTAAGTGAAGTAAACATTCAGCTGAAATATCCACAAGATATAAGAGCGCATGATTTATCCATCGATCAGATGCGCGTCAAAGTTGTGTTCGTTACTAAAGCAACAGTAGAATCCGGGTACAGTGTGTTTCAGAATCAATCATTGTAAAAAGAACTTTTATGTCGTGATCACGAGAAAACAAGATAGAAAAAAAAATTATAATCCATGGCCGTTTAGGGCTTCCGTACGTATAGGTTTGTTCAGGGATGTTAAATATTATTTTTGACTTAAATAAAACCAGGTAATTTAGATGCTACCATTTTTTCAGTGTATGGCCTACTTCAGTGTCTGGGTCTGAATAATTCTGTGAAAGCACTCCAAAGAAGAAATGTCATCAAACATAGCCTTGCTGAATACATTTTCTACAACATATTACATTAAAGGCAATGTTGTGTTTAAAATGAGTAGTTTTATATAAACAGAATGATTCTATTTGTTTAGATCAGTGTTTCTCAACAGTGCACATTTTGGATGTCTCCCTTATCTGACTCAAATGCTCTTCTTCTCACTGCTGTGCCTTTGCCAACACCTGACACACACACACACACACACACACATGTATATGGGTCAAAATCACTATAAAGTGCCTTTGAGACTTCACAATTTCCAAAATAAAAAGTTGTGATTTTCCATTTAACTTTATATTTGTTGTATTAAGGAGACCTTAGGCTGTTAGAAATGCATGTTGGTCAAGCTCCCGCACTTTTTGTAAATTAACTGTAAGCAGACAATGCACGAGGAAACCACAAAATATGTCTACCCTGTCATGGTCAAAATCAAAGTAGTTTAAATATATTTTCATTGCATAGTGATTTTAAAATGTAGGTTTTCAATAAGATACTTGGTCTCTTTCTCAACAATAAATTTTAGTTAATCAGAAAAGTCTTTTGATAATAATGAAACTGCTGAAAAATATTTGTTTCCCTATAAAATATGCAATACTTGCAATTTATTTTCTAAATAACATCTAACAACAAAGATATCTGGTCAAACTTTCAAACAATATTAACTGGCCCTCTTTTCTTTATAAAGAAATCACACAAAAGGTTTTGCTAAGTTGTTAAAATAATTAGCTAATTTCCATAAAAGATGAAGTTGACAGGGTGGACAAAAATATGACAGGGTGGACAAAGACTTTAATCGGTGAATAAAACGAGAATATCAGAGAAACAGCTTCAACTCGAGCTTGGATATACCCCCCAGGCAGGGCTTGACATTAACTTTTTTGCTCACCAGCCACTGTGGCTAGTGGTTTTCCAAAGTTACTAGCCACTCAGCATTTTAACTGGCCACAATTTTGATGTTGGTAAATTACATTTTATATGATTAAAGTTGACTTTGTTATGCTTAAATTACTTTATTTTGAGTCATTTTACTTGATTTAGAAGATTTAAAACCCTTTCAAACTTTTAAATGCAGATTGACCACCCAAATCAAGACTATATTGTATATCAGCAGGTATGTACAGGTGGGCAAGAGGTGGACAATATGTGCTAATATGAGAAATTTACAAGTTATTTGTGTTAGGCTATATAAAAGAACATAGAAGCAAATTACAAAAACAATAGTAAATTGAAAATAATCTTTTTTCAGATACAGTAGGTTTATTTAACATATAGCCTACATTTATTTAACATCTTTTGTTGTTTGCTTAACATTAATGACAGACAGGTAGGCCTATTTTGGGCTTTTTATTAATTAGCCTAATTGGGCTGCTGAATGCATGGATGTAACTGACACATATCCAGTTATTACCCACCTGTTTACGTCCACTTAAGCCATAACCGACTGTATTCACGCGAGATACTCCACACGATGGACATTTAGACATCTGTGTGCACCACAGTCTATGGTGTGCATGTGTATTTGACTATTCAGGCGCGAAGAGAACTGATCGCGCGCGCGACAGAGAGAGAGCGCACGCGAGAGAGTGCTTCTGTTGTGTGTCATTCAGCCCAATTCCGCCTATCCCTCCTTCACTAACTGCACGTATAACCAATTGTGTGATTGGACTGTAATTTTGTGCTACGACGATCTTCGACGATCATTTGGCTGTAAACTGAAATTATATTCAACCCGCCAAAGTGGCTAGTGGGAGTGGCTGTCTTACCCGCCACAGCTGAAATCTACCCGCATTTGGCGGGTTGGCGGGTGTTAATGTCAAACCCTGCCCCCAGGGACTACTAGTGCATGGAAGAGGAGTACGATAGATGAGATGCCTAAATTATGTGGTGGAGTTGGGGAGGTGGAGGGATATCGAAACAACTGATGCCAGAGCAGGGTGAGTAGCTGCTTATATGCTCTGGTCGTAATTGAAAGATTAGGGTTCCCTCCTCTTGAAATTATGTTTGAATTTCACTAATTGAAAGATTAGATGGGTTCGCTCCTCCCGAAATTACCTTGTGAACTTCACTAATTTTTCTGAATTTAACAGAATGCAGAAGGAAACCCCTCCACTTTCCAGTTCCGTATCAAAAATGGAGGGATAAATAAAGTTGTATGTGATACATCCAAAACTGTATTTGGAGCACTTAATGAGATTGCGGAATTTAAAGGTTGTAATAAGGAGCGGAAAGAAATAGTAATCCGAAGATCCAAAGGACAAAACCCTGGAGCAGCTGTGAAGACAGATTTCCCCTGCTGTCTCATTGAAGAGGATGAGACCTTACAAATAAACTTCTACAAAGTTGAAAAATGTGCATCTACAAACCAGGAAACAACTACAGATACTGATCCTAAAAGCCTAGTCACCTTTTACATCAGTACGAGAGGGATGACAAGGAAAAAAATAATGAAGAGCAGTGTTTTTTCAGACAAAAACATTGACTATGTTTGTGTATTTGCACACAAAGGAGACACTTTGGAAAAGGCTCTTCAGCGTGATGGAAGATTTATTGATGAAGTTTTTAACAATGATTGTAAACTTATTGATGATAAAATGAACCATGGAATAAATTTTAGTGTAGATTTGTGAGATGGGAAGAAATTTGAGTTAAAAAGTAAATTTATAATAGTGACAAGAAGGATGGTGAGTCTGTTCAGCGAAATGACACAGAACAAAAAACAATTCAAGAGAAAAAGACAAAGGTCACAGATCCTTCAACTGAAGGGCATGCAACTCAGAATACTTCTGGAAATTCTTCTGGTGATTCTGGAAATTCATTCTTCACAGACATTAAGAACATTCTGGAGACTCTGTGTAAAGATGTATTGGATCAGCTAAAACAGCAGGACAACCAGGTTCAAGAGTTCTTGCAAAAAGAGTATGATAAAGGTGTTGAGTGTTTCACTGAGGTGAACAAAGTGAGGCAGATCATAGAGCTGTCTGACTCTGTGTGTGTGATTGTAGTGAATAATTCTCCCAAAGGAACTGGCTTCTTACTCTTTGACAGATTCATCCTTACTAACGCTCATGTTGTTGAGAAGTTTGTTTATTCCCCACCGAAGGCTCCTCACACACGTACGCTTTCAGGGACTGTGACAGCTATGTTTAATTATGAAGTTTTTGGATCTGGGGCAAACATTCTGCCAGTAAAGAGTGACCTTATTGCTTACGGTTTTGAAGATGATGACAGGCGTAGGTGGCATGATTTTGCTCTTCTTGAATTGGAAGCTGCACCAGATAACTGTACTGAATTGCTCAGATGCAAGATGTAAGCATATCCCCTCTCCTAACAGTGGTGGGATCTACATTGTGGGACACCCAGGTTGTGGGGTTAAGAAGATGGACCCCTGCTTCATCATTGGGATTGAGAATCAACTACAGAAGATAAACAAACACATATCTGAGAATCTTTCCTGTCCATATATATCATGGGGATGTTGGCCGTATCTACATCAGAACCAGATAACTTATGATTCTTGTTTCTTTCATGGATCCTCTGGCTCCCCGGTGTTTGATGAACACTGTAATCTGATTGGCATGCACTCTGGTGGCTTTCATTACAAGGAGGGTGAAAAAAAACTATTAGTGTTATAGAGTTTTCATATTCCATGTGGCCCATCCTGGAAAGTATCATAACACAGGTCACAAGAAGTGACATCTTAGAATTACTCTCTAAATTTCCATCTATACAAACAGTTTCTAACTTTGTTAAAGAGGATGCATACGTAGCAAATGTGCCCATTAAGCAAGAACAGCAGAGTGAAGACGGGAAAATGGAAGAAAATTAAAGAGACAACTGAGCCTTATGTCCTGATTGAAGATCCCACCAATCCATCAGGAATCAATCCATCTTTATAGGCCATTATTTTCTATAATTGCATATATGCTTGTGTATTCATATTTCCATTATCATTTAACAAATCATTCACTCAAATATTTTTTATAAGCATTTTATATATTCTTTTAACTTTACATGTTTTATGTTTTATACTGATTTTACATTGACTTCATCTTAATATTTTACTTTGTTGTAAGAGATCATGTTTAAGCTCCACAGACAGTACACCAAAACAATCGATATGACAGAACTGTTCAAATGAGAGAAAACAATACAAATTACAATCAAATATGTATCTCTACTACAATAAATACATTAAGAAGGAGATTTTTTTTAGTTTATTGAAGGGCAATTCCCTCATATCTTTGTGTTTTCATGCTGACTTCAGATGTAAATTGCAGCAAATAAAACCAAAGCTTTTGATTACACTTACATTTATTATTTTATTAGTGTGTAATTTGTGTGATTCAAAGTGTTTTTGTGTGTATTATGTTGAGAGGCTTCAAGGATCTTCAGTTTGTTTGGTCTGGAAAATTTTGTGAATGTCCTGTAGAGAAAAAATGTAATCAGAATTATTAATTACTTTCATTGCTCATACTAATTACAATAAAGACCCAATGAAAAGGCTTGATGAGTGTTGAAATATTTCTTATGAAAACCATATGTTTGGCTGGAAGATGGATTAAAAGCCACAAAATTCCTTTTTGATTTGTTTTTTTTCTTTGTCTTTTTTTTATTGGACAGAAGTTAGTCTTCAATATTGTGACGTATAGTAAAATTGCTTCTCAAACAAGAAAAAATGTAGGGCGGAATTGATTGGATGGTTGTTGTTTGCTATTGGTGAATCTCATGTGAGTGACAGGTTGCCCCGCCCTCATGCCAGTAAACACGTCATCAGAAAAGATGACACTGAAAGAGGGAGGGGAAAGTTATTTGATTAAAAATTATGAGGCACATGGGAGAAAAAGTTTTTCATGGTGACTTTAAAGACATTGGTATCAAATGGATGTTTTAAATGTAATTGAAAAAATAAATTTAATTGATCTATTTAGTGACTGGAATGTTGATATCATTCAATCACTAAAATATATATTAATTTGAACATTGTTTGGCATGGAGCTCTCACCACGGAGCTCTGCTGTATGTTTGTAAGATCACATGTTTGTGTGTTGTACTCACAGAAAGCTGGTACTGTGAGGATCCTTCCATTAGATCCTGCAGAAAGGGATTCTGGGAAAGTGTGGAGAAATCAATCTTCTCCTGACCCTTAAAACCCAACTCCATAAACACCTTTAGCAGCTCCTGAACACACATTAAATGTAGTTCCAAATGGGAGGAGCCTAAACATTCAGTCCTGTCAATCATCATTATAAGCATAAATGAGCAGCAGTCACTGCTTCATCCCAGCAACAATTCTTCCAGCATCCCTCCTCCTCTCCATCTCCTCCTCTATTCGAGCCTCCTTTGAGGCTAACTCAGGCTAACTTGGCAGGCTAACTCATGAAATACAGTCCAGTATCTCTTGATCATCTGCTGATCTACAGAACCACAAATTATGTTCCTCAAAATCTATTCAGATACTTTCCAGTGAACATATATTGGACACACAAAGATTTCACAAAATAGCTCTGATAATTATGAGAGTGACTGACACATGCACATTGATGGCTTTGGTTAATAATTGTTAGCTATGTTTATGCATTTAAGTATTTTTGCCATCTTGCTTGCTGTTTTAAATGGAAAACTCTAATTTGTTTATATTTTGATTTAAAATTGTTCAAATGAAACGGGGATGAGGATGGGCTGATAGATCTGGTTAGTTTTGGATCAGAGCTGTTAACGCTATATTGCCAAAAGTATTGAGACACCCCTCCAAATCATTGAATTCAGGTGTTTCAATCACTTCCATGGCCACAGGTGTATAAAATCAAGCACAGAGGCATGCAGACTGCTTCTACAAACATTTGTGAAAGAATGGGTTGCTCTCAGGCTTTCTCACCAACATCACTGCCTGACCTCACAAATGCGGTCAAAAATTCCCATAAACACACTCCTAAACCTTGTAGAAAGCCTTTCCAGAAGAGTTGAGGCTGTTATAGATGCAAAGGGTGGGCCAACTCCATATTAAACCCTACGGATTAAGAATGGGATGTCATTAAAGTTCATGTGCACATAAAGGCAAACGTCCCTAAACTTTTGGCAATATAGTGTATTTGATGTTTGATTTATAGTGTTTTAGGCCCACAAAACAGTTTTAGATAATTTGTCACAATTTATTCTGTACTAGTGTCTGAGGGCTATCAACTTTTTATGGAATCCAAATGCCACCATATTAAAGTTTTCTGAAATTCTCAAAGCCACAAATAAATAAAAAAGCCACAATAATTAGAACACTTTAATGTCTTTTGTACAGCAGCAAAACAGCAGTTTAACCTTAGAACAAGAAAATAGTGAATTCCAGTTTTTTCAACAGAGGCAATGATACTGAGTTGGGATGGAAGCTGCATCAGTGATTTGAGCAGTGTTGTTGTGAGAAAGGTGCTGTTTGACCTGAAGTTAGGAGCTCGTCTAAAAAAGCTGTGATCGAGAAGCGTCCCATGCTGCCCTAGAGAACATTTACATTTACATTAACATTTGGCAGACGCTTTTATCCAAAGCGACTTACATTGCATTATATTATACATTTGTATCGGAGTATGTGCAATCCCTGGGATCGAACCCATGACCTTGGCATTGCTAGTGCCACGCTCTAACCACTGAGCTACAGAATATCTAAGGGTGCTCTAGACCAGGTGTTCTTAAACTTTCCATGTCCAGGAACCAAATATGTAATTCTGGATGTATCTGAAATATACTAGGTAATAATTGGCTTGAACATTAATTTGCGACCGTTAAAAAAATATGTACTATATGAATGTGTGTAGTATGAATGAAATTTGGACGTACTGCATCCGCCATGTTGTCATTGTTTTGACTTACACCATCAGTTACATTGCTTCATTTCCATTTACAAATTCTCTCCCGTGGCCTCATGGGATAGTAAAGTGTCCATCGATTGTTCACTTTAGAATGTCACTAGAAGTAGTCGGTCATCTGGGTACTTTTCACCTGCTGTTATGAATACTATGAAATCCAGACATACTGCTATATGCCTACTATATTTTATGGAAGTACATACAATTTACCTGGGACACACTGATAAAACCATGCACTGTACTTATCTGTTAATTCCTTAGGTTTTTATGACTAAAATCTTTATATTCTTATAGAAGATACACTTTTATAGAAATTGTTCTTCAACTCTCATTGTAGATATAAACAAAAAGGTCACAGATTAAATGGTAACAAATCAATAATATTCCCTTTGAACTTAAAAAAAAACACACTGATTCTGTGTTCTGTATACTGTTTTTTTTTTTTTTTTTAGATATTTGTTTCCCTCTCAGGGTGAAAAGTAATTTGTTTTGCTTTGCTGCATCATGTTTGGTGTGACAGGGTAATAACATTACTTGTCCTTTCATTAACTAATTATGGTAGAAAGATGTAGACATGTTAAGTTAATGCAAGATGTGGTAATCCTGCATTAACTTCACTGTTGTTGACATTTTCCCAGAAAACAACTGCTGATTTAATTAAGAATGAAGCTGAAGAGGAACCCATAAAAGACCTGCAGCAGGTAGATCACTTACTGTAACTCATATATGCATAATTAATCATTTATTACAAACATTTCTTCAGTGGAATTCACTTGAATGTTTGTGTACATAAATAGTTTTTTCTCATTTTAACAGGAAGTCGAAGAGAAAGATCACTCTTTCAATTTTTGTTTAAACTCTAAGAACTTTTCAATGTCTTGTAAAACAACCATGACTGTGCTTGAGGCTCTTAATACAAGCTATATTTTCAAATTGGAAAAAGAAAAGAAAAAACAGAAAGAAATACTCATCCTAAGATCCATAGGAGAACATCACGAAGCTGCTGTGAAGACAGATTTCCCCTGCTGTCTTATTGAAGAAGATGAGACCTTAGATATATCCTTCATCAAAAAGGATGAAAATAGTTCTACAAATCAACAAACAACTGCAGATCCTTCACTCCTCAGTAAAAGAAGTCAACCTGAAACATTTGTAATTTTTTTGGTTGAAAAAGTAGGAGGACCAAGAGTTACATGTTTACTGAAGAGCGAAGCTTTGAGGGAAAGTGTTCGTTATGTTTGTGTGTTTGCATTCAAAGGAGAGAAAATCAAAACTGCTCTTAAACGTGATGGACGATTCAACTATGACATTTTCAAAAAACACTGTGGACTTAAAGATTCAAAGATAAACCATGAATTTTCAATGCCTGTAAAAAAAACGTTTAACAAAAAGTCTTTCCAGGTAGTTGTTGTCAGTGAGATCAATCTACCAGACAGTCAGGATGATGAGACTCCTGTCAAACCTGAGCCTAATGAAGCTTCAGATGCTGATGCGGCAGAAAATCCCGGCCCAAGCCAAAAACCCATCAACCCTGAGCAAGAAAAAAAACAAGATGCAAACACAACAAAGTCAACCAATCCTTCAACCAAGCAGTATGTAGTTAAACCCATAGACAAATCTGAAGAGATTCTGGGAATTCTGCGTTCTCAGTTTAAAGATTTACTGGAGACGTTAAAGCAGCGAGAGAACCTGAAGAACAAGTCTCAGGTCCAAACATTCTTCAGAGCAGAATATGGTAAAAGTGTTGAGAATTTCTTGGAGGTGAAGAAAGTGAAGGAGCTCATGAGACTTTCTAATTCTGTGTGTCAGATTCGATTCAGGGGGTCAGCCATAGGAACTGGCTTCTTACTTTTCGACAGATTTATCCTCACTAATGCTCATGTTATTGGAAAATCGATTGACCTTACGACAGTTAACTTTGCAGAGTACACCGCTGTATTTGATTATGAAGACATGGATTCACAGATCAATCACATTCCATTTAAACAACTTGCAGCTTACTCTTATGGAAATTTTGAGAGTGGAAGGCATCTTGACTACGCTCTTCTTGAATTGGATGCTGCTGATGAAATTGCAGAGTATCCTAAATTGCTCGGTTGTTACAGTCCAAACCTGCCTATTAACAGTGGTCAGATCTGCATTGTGGGACATCCACATGAGGGGGTCAAGAAAATGGACCCGTGCTTCATCATTGAGAGAGAGAATCGACTGGAGGCTGAAAAAAAACATAAATCTGAGAATAACCATTTAATTCAAGTTATGACACAAAAGTCTTTGGAAGAGAAATGGGTCTTTTTTGATGACCAGATTACTTATGACTCTTGTTTCTTTCATGGATCTTCTGGCTCTCCAGTTTTTGATGTAGACTGCAAACTGATTGGCATCCACACTGGTGGCTATGAGTACAAAAAAAAACAAAAGAAAACTTGGAGTGTTATGGAATATGGCTTTACTATGCAGCCCATCCTGGATCACATCAAAGTACAGGCTAAGGTTAAAGGTTTGAATGAGATTGTCAAAACCTTAGAGCCCTACAGTGATAAAAACTATGTGCCTGGGGCTGCAGGTCTAGAGAATCAGAACGACACTGAGATGAAAGATGCTTGAAGAGTCTTGAGTGAACCTGTCCACATGTCTATGCTGCTTTTTCTTTTTTTCTTATTTTTATGGGGGGAGGACTGCAAAGTTTTCCATTCTGAGAGACCTAAAAATCAGACTGAAATATTTCACTGTCATTATGGGCTTTCACATATATAATTTTTTAGAGATGTTTGTGTGTTCAAAAGCAGAAGTTTCCATTATTTTTGAAAGATGTCAAGTCATGTACCTCACCTGTGGGTGATTGTGGGTCTGACTTGTGCAAAGACAGCAGAACAGTGAACATTATTCACTTATCAGAGACTAAAGATAGTTACAGTTCATTCCCANCTGAAAACATTATAAGATCGTTAGGGAATAATGTTCTAAAAATGTTATCGTTAAACATTTTTAGAATGTTTTTTAGAGAATGTTATCCTAACTTTAAGAAGAACATTCTGGGAACTAAAATAAAACTACCCGCTAAAAACATTATTAGAACAATAAATTGTAATGTTCTCAGAACATTTTTAGAACAAAACAATTCTAGCTGGGTTCTTTATTGTATTTTCTTTACATTGTTTATTCATACATACTTGTGTATTCATATACATTCATTAACATATTTGTTTAACATAAATCTTTCACTCATATATATATACACTCATATATTTCACTCATTTATATCTAATTTTTATATATTTTTTTTTACTTTACATTTGTGTTGATGTTTTAAGCTATTTTACATTGATTTAATACTAATAGTAATACTAATAGTTTATTTATATTGCGCCTCTCCAGTGCTCAAGGCTGATTTATCTGAATATTTTGCTTTTGTTGTAAGGGATCATGTTCAATCATCCACATCAATCATCTCTGAATCACAAATACACCAAATTAATCGATTTATGTAATATGAGACAAGAATACACAAATATAATCAAATGTGTATTTCCACTACAGTAAATACATTTAGAAACATTTAGAGTTTATTAAAGTCATTTCAGCAGATCAATGTTCTTCATGCTTTCATGATGAATTTAGCATTAGCATGTACCTTCATGTTTGTGTTGATCGTGTTGAGAAGCTTTGAGGATCTTCAGTTTGTTTGGTCTGGAAAATTCTGTGAATGTCAGACAAATTACAATAAATATCCAATCAAAAGGCTTGACGAGGGCATTGTTCTGTCCAGTTTTTATGTATTTCCTATTGAAACAGGAAGTTTGCATGAAACATGGAATAAGAGCTACAAAACTTGCTTAAAATGTTTCAAATAGATGAATCTATTTAGAGCCTGGAATCTTTGTTTAGATCATTAAATCATATTTTTATATATTAATTAGAACAGTATTTAGCTCTCAACTCTGAGCTCTGTTGTAGTGTGTGTGTGTGTGTGAAATCACATGTTTGTGTGTTACTCACAGGAAGCAGGTGTGAAGATCCTTCCATTAGATCCTGCAGAAAGGGATGCTGGGAAAGTGTGGAGAAATCAATCTTCTCCTCATCTTTAAAACCCAACTCCATAAACACCTTCAGCAGCTCCTGAACACATTAAATACAGTCCTGTAGAGACTCTCTGGATCATCTGCTGATCTACAGAACCACAGATTATGTTGCTCTGCTTCAAAACATCTACTGGACACACAAATGTGTCACAAAATAGCCCTATATTTATGAGACAATTATGAGAGTGACTGACACATGCACATTGTTGGTTATGGTTAATAATTGTTAGCTATGTTTATGATTTATTAAGTATTTTTGTCATCTTGTTTGCTATTTTAAATTGATATTTTGAATTAAAATAATTCACATGAAATGGGGGTGAGGATGGGCTGATGTATCTTTTTAGTTTTGGAACAGAGCGGTTATATTGTACCTCTCTGAATTCATCTCTGCTCCTGCGGTTCGGCTGGAAGCGGTTCAGATGTGAAGAGACGTGATCATCTCCACGACTCAGAACTCTGAGCACATCATCAACTGACACGCCCACTTCATCAGACTCCACCCCTCTCTCCTCTTCATCAGCAGCGTCACACTCCTCAACTCCAGTGCCCTCCATATACGGCACAGACTACAGAAACACAGCGGATTGAACTAATACAAATAGATTTTTTTGCTCATTAGAGTAACGAAGTAGAAAACAATAAGCAAGATTAATATGCTTAATTGTCATTAAAATGTTATGATACAAAACAACTTAAAGGTGCTACAGAGGATGTTTTGTTTTATACATTTTTGCAATATTACTTGAAACTGTCTTTACTAACTGATAAAAGACTATTTTTTAGGTGCACTGAAAGGAATATTATTATTATACATCATCTGTGCACGAGGTAGGGCCTTAAAAACATCAGCCAATCGTTTACGCGATCATCGCGTACACGATTGGCCCTCTGGCTTGTCAATCACTGCCATGACGTTCCTTGTGAGCTCCAGTAACTTTCCACTGTTACTTTCCAGTAATTGTGGAAAATTGTGCAGATACGCATCCCTGCTTTATATTATTTGTATATTATTTGTATTATGCAATATTGCTAATCATTTTATGGAAATCTTTTATTCATAAATGTTTAAAAGTTTTTTGTATTACTGTTCTTCTGAATTTAACAGTGCGAGGAAGGGCAAAGCCACACTTTCAGTTTCCGCTACAAATTCAAGAAACATGCAGTGGCGTGTGATACATCCAAGACTGTGCTTGATGCTCTTAATACAAACAAGATTTTCAAGAAGATTAAAAAAGACAACATGGAGAAAGAACTAGTTATCCAGAGATCCACAGGAGAAGTTCCTAGAGCTGCTGTGAAGGCCGATTTCCCCTGCTGTCTTATTGAAAAAGATGAGACCTTAGATATAACCTTCATCAAAAACACTGGAAATGTTGATACAAAGAAAAAAACAACTGGAAGGCTTTCATTCTCCAACGAATCAGAAAATATTATATAAATCAGAAAACCCCCCGGCTCTTAATGCACCGTGTTTCCTTCTGGAGCATCAGTGAATGTTTGAACCTTTTTTAATAGTTGTGTTTGAGTCCTTCAATTGTCCTCAGTGTGAAAAGATGGATCTCAAAATCATACAG
>RJVU01007700.1:0-13646 GCA_003731715.1 Anabarilius grahami | reverse complement strand
GGAATGCCAAACCTGCCAAAATTAAAAATAAATAAATATAAAAATATACAAAAAAAAGCAAAAAAAAAAAAAAATGTTTATACATATTTCCTGATTTATGCTTTTTTTTTTCTCCCCACATTATTTTTCTTTTATTTATACATTTATTTATTTTGACTTTTATTGATGAGCCTATTGATAGTGGGATGAATGACTTGGATGGGCAATATAACCAAAATATCACGGGTTGTCATATAATATCAGCCTAACTGTACTGTGTGACATGGATAGGTTACTCTTTATTCCGGACATGGCCGTAGAACATCGTCTGGTCTGGATCTGTAAAATGTCCTGGGCTGGCAAACATGAACAGCAACATCTTCAACAGATCTGATAACAGGGACTCAGAAATTATTAATCATTTGGAGTGAAAAAAATGTGGCTGATAAGAGCTTGTGTTTGATTGGGACTCGGACACCAGTCAGAACATGGACAAGAACCAGCGCACATATAGGCTATAGTGAAGTCAATGCAAGTATATTGATCATTGCATTTGAAACGAGACCACAAATTCACTTCACATTCATATTTCCTACTTGTACTTATATGCTACACTTATATTCAAGGTGTCACTGTGGCCTCAATGCTGGCCCTCGCCTACTCTGAGCTCGTAAACCACGCCCTCCTCATTACCCTACGAACAAAGAAATATATGTAACGATTGAGACAAATCAGACACAATTATTGGTTAGTTAACCAATAGTTTTAAGCTCACTCTGGGGTCTGTCCCCTTCCCCCGGGAAGTTCTCAGCTACAAGTTTATTGCGCCGAGGAATGTGGCTGCCGCATGGAGAGCAGAGAAGAGACACAGAAAATCTGCATCTTTCCTGCATTTTCCACACAGAACACAGCCTCTATGGCATTAATGTATAGACAGACTGTGCTATAAATGAATCCTTCCCAGGAAATGGTATCCATTATTACTGTTGTTGTATTGTACTCATTGTATTTACAGGTTTTATGATTTTTAAATGTTATGACCTGCAAGGTAACTTCAATTATGCCATGTTTGGTGTCTATGCGTTCGTATCGAGCAGATTTAAATGCTTGTGTATGCGGTATGTCCATACCTGCACAAGACATAAGTATTACGAGAAGCTTTAATATTTCTTCTTCAAAGCTCAGCCAGTTTAATCTTACTTGGTCATAAAAGCCCTGACAAGGGGGTGTGTGTGTCACCCGGAAATACAACATCTTAATTGGCCCCCATCATTCCGAAGAGGTTGGACTTTGACCAGAGGTTAAAAACCAGCGAACAGTGCCACTCCCTCTTCTTCCTTGCTTCTGGACCACCGAACAGGTCTCCTTGCGGCCGGCCTCTCTAGGCCCGGCCGCAAGGCTGGTAGGCCCCCGGCCTACAACACCCAGCCATGTGCTCATCACCCAACAGACTGGCAACCACTTCAGAGATAACCTCAAGATTTATCCTCAACCTGCAGATCCGACGCTCCTCAGCCTAAAGGCATCTTGCAAGTATCGTACATTTTAATGCTAAACAGCGATTTAGTATTGATTTGTAAGACTTACCTTTGCTATTGCTAAAAGAAACTGATGAGTCCTTTCCAGAGTGTCTTTGACTTTCCTATAGCTCTAGTAACAGTACCTCTTCCGGTTCAACTCTATCATTACTCATTCTGACCTACATATGTGTGTGACCCTTTGTTTATGTTATGTTATGTGTTTGCTAGTTTAGTTATGTGTTTGTGAGTTAGTTAATGAAGATTGTGCACAATACATGTTTGGTTCTGACTCCATCTGCTAATGAATTGCCTCTTAAGTGATATAGACCCGAACCTATGCTCTAAGTAGCACGGTGCGATAAGAATGTTATTTTTCCATAACCTGGAAATGAACATTTCTTAGAATTATTAAACAATCAACACTAAGCGTTCCCTGGACAACAGGTTAATTGATGGTAATATTAAGATTAATGTAGCTATATCCAGTAAATCTGATTAACCGATTTATATATTCATAATTAATCATAATTGATAAATCATATTGAGTTATGAATAATTATTAATATTTCCCCTTTTGAGTTAAATCGCTACATATAGAAATACATAAATGTAAAAATAAAGAAAAGTAGAAATGAATAAATGTGGAAAAAACAAATATGGAAATAAATACATAAATGTGGAAATAAAAAAAAGTCACAATTAATGATTGTATAAATAAATAAAACATAAATAAATGTTGAAAAAATTTACATAAATAAGGAAATAAATGTATAAAATATTTATTTTGGTTTTTTACATTTCTTTGTATATTTATTTATTTTTAATTTTGGCAGGTTTGGCATTCTATATAGACTTAGTTGTAATGGAATATGCTTTTGTCTCTTTCAGAAAAAGCAGACTGCCAGGAACAATGAATCTGGGGAGACGTCACAAGCTTGTGACAATGCTCAGGTAAGGTCATGATATTTGATTCATAGTGTTTTAGGCCCACAAATCAAAAAGCTTCAGATAACTTGTCACAATTTACTGTGTTATATAGTGCCTGAGGGTTATGTTATTGACATTCTAATAGGCTATAAAATCATCATTTACAATTGTAATCAGTAATTAAATCAAAATGTCACCATATGAAAGTTTTCTGAAATTCTCAAAGCCACAAATGAAGACAAAAAAACATGTTAATGTCTTTTGTACAACAGCAAAACAATATACAAATGGCACAGTTTTACCTTAGAACAAGAAAATAGTAGTGAATTCCATTTTTTTCAGCAGTGACGATGACAGTGAGTTTGGATGGAAGCTGCATCAGTGATTTGAGCAGTGTTGTTGTGAGAAAGGTGTCATTTGATTTGAAGCAAGGTGCTTGTCTTAAAAAAAGCTGTGATTGAGAAGTGTCCCATGCTGCCCTAGAAAACAGGGGTTAAAGGGGTCATGAACTGCATTATTTTATTATTTTATAATGTTTCCTGGGGTGCACTTTTAATGTTAGAATGATGTTTACATCAAAAATTGTCAATTTAGAAATAAAAGGCATTTTTCCTACCCTGATTTTAGCCCTCTGATTTGAACACTCTGTTTTAAGGGGCGTGTCTGCTGTGAGACTTCAGTGTAAACGCCCACTGCTGTGATTGGCCAACATCTTTGCATATGGAAATAGTTAAGTATTACATGTGGAATTCTTTCAAAAACTTTTAGCACGTTTTTATTATAACAGTTCTCAAGGTTTACTATTCCACACGTAATACTTAGCTATTTCCATATGCAAAGATGTTGGCCAATCACAGCAGTGGGCGTTTACACTGAAGTGTTGATTATTGCATTATATTTAGATTGTGGCATGAAAGGTTGCAGGGATAAGCATGTAGCTTGTAGTCCCTACCAGCTGTTTGTTGTAGACCTTAAAAAGTGATTTGTGTAAAAGAAAATATCTGCCTTTGCATTGAACTTTAGATTCGTAACTTTGCAGATGTTATGCTCAAACAGCAACATTACAAACTAACTAAAGTTAAAAAAAGTGAAATCATACTCAAGGATCCCTTTAAACCTTCCATGTCCTGAAGTCAGGACCCAAATATGTCATTCTGGATGCCACGATACTAAGGATGTTCTATATAGTATGAATGAAATTTTGATGTACTTCATCCACCATGTTGTCATTTTCATGTGACATACACCATCAGTTACATTGCTTCACTTCCATTCACAAACCTTTTCCTGTGGCCTCATGGGATAGTAAAGTACCCATTGAACACGCACTTCAGAATGTCACTAGAAGTAGTCAGCCATCCGGGAACTTTCGCCTACTGTTTTATGAAAACTATGAATTAGGACATACTACTCGGCTCACATACTGTTTTTCACCTACTATATAGTATGGAAACATGCAGTGCCTGTGTTTACCTGGGACACACTGATAAAACCATGGTCTATGCTATATCTGCTAATTCTTAGGTTTTATGACTAAATTATGATGTTCTTATAGAAGATAGACTTTTATAGAATAATTGTTCTTCAACTCTCATTGTAGATATAAAGAAAAAGGTCACAGATGGAATGGTAACAAATCAATAATATTCTGTTTGAACTGTAATAAAATATCACTGATTCCGACTTGTCAATTACAGCAGATGTTTTTGAGTGTATACAGTATTTTCTCAAGGTATATTCGTTTCCCTCTCCGGGTAAAAAAGACATTTGTTTTTCTTTGTTGCATCATGTTTGGTGTGATAGGGCCATAACAATGCACTTACAGTACCTGTCTTTTTATTAATTAAATTATGGTAGAAAGATGTAGACAGTGGTAAGCCTGCATTAACTTCACTGTTGTTGACATTTTCTCAGGAAATGACAGTTCATTCAATTAAGAAAGAAGCTGAAGAGGAACCCTCAAAAGATCTGCAGCAGGTAGATCACTTACTGTAACACAGGCATAATTAATCATTCATTACAAACTTTTCTTCAGTGGAATTCACTTGAATGTTTGTGTACCTACATACATTTTCTATATGATTAAAATATTACAGTCCACTACAATCAAATATTACTTGTTACATTAGATGTGGAATCATTATATACTAAAATTCCACATGATGGCGGCATACAAGCTATTGAATTTTTTTCTGGGTGATTGTTTCAGTAACAAGAGTCCTAGTATTGAGTGTCTAAAGACATTGACAACATTGGTGTTGACAAAAAACTTTTTTATTTATAAAGATGACTTCTTTTTACAACTTAAGGGAACCGCAATGGGTAGTACTATGGCTCCCAATTATGCGAATTTGTATGTCGGTCACTTTGAACATGAATGTGTATTTAATCCCATGGTCAATTCTTTCTTACGATTCTACATGGTCAGAGTTTACATCCTACCAATTTAAAGAAGAGTCTTCCGATTAGCCAGTTTAAGAGGATTCGTAGGATTTGTACGTATAATGAAAGGTATGAGATACAATGTAAAGATCTATGTCAGAGGTTTTAAGAGAGAGGTTATGAAAATACTTGGATTAAAGAGGCTGTGGCATGTTTCAAAAATACTGATCAGCAAGAGTGCCTTGCTCTAACAGTGTCTAAACCGACCAACAATAGACTGTCCTGTATTATCCAATATTCTGCTCTAAGTAATGAGTTTGCAAACATAGTACGTAAACACGTGAGTTCAGACTCTTCATTGAGTCAGTTTTATAAAGATTATCCACGAATTGTCTATAAACGAGCCCCCAATATACGTCAAATGTTGGTGAGAGCTGACCAAGGATCGGAATGATCCACAAACCCCTTTTCAGTCCCTGATGGCAACTATAGATGTGGACAATGTGCACAATGTCATTTCACTACAAAATGTCACACTTTTAGTCATCCGCACTCAGGGAAACAGTTTAAGATTAAGGGAATAATTTCGTGCAATACTAAAAATGTAATTTATATGATCAAATGCCCCTGTGGTTTTGCCTATATATGTAAAACAAAACGTTGTTTAAAAACACGTATAGCCGAACACAGAAGTAATATACGATTGAAGGACCAAAAAAATACCATTGCTGCGCATTTTGATGCGCATTTTGATGCGCATTTTGATGCTTTTAAACAATCTATTGACTCTTCGTTACTTAGGCATTGAACAAATTAAAGTACCTAGAAGGGGTGGTGATATTAATAAAATCTTATTACAGATGGAAGCTTTTTATACTTATACATTGAATACTCTTTCTCCTAAAGGTCTAAATTTGGATTTTGATTTGAAACCTTTTTTGTGAATAATTTATTTATTTATTTATTTATTTAGTGTGTGTTAATATGATTGTATATGATTCCATTTGTTACCCGTGTTGATTGGATTATTGGGTGATGAGTTGATGACTTGTAACAGGTGTGATTGATCATGTTGATGAAATTAATTGTATCAGGTGTTATTGACTATGCTGAGAAAATGAAAAGTAATTGCCATTTTTTCACTATCTACTGTTTGGCTGACCTGACGAAGACCTCTTTGGTCGAAACGTTGTCTTTTTAATAAATTCTGAGAGCAGCAGTGACAGTGTGCCATTTTTTGTTTGTTTATCCATAAATATTTTTTTTCTCATTTTAACAGGAAGCCGAAGAGAAAAAACATGCTTTCCGGTTTTTTTTAAACTCTGAGACATTTTCAGCGTCATGTAAAACATCCATGACTGTGCTTGAGGCTCTTAATACAAGCAGAAGGTTCAGGAACGAGAAAAACAAAAAGAAGAACATACAGAAAGAAATACTCATCCAAAGATCCAAAGGAGAAGTTCCTAGAGCTGCTGTGAAGACAGATTTCCCCTGCTGTCTTATTGAAAAAGGGGAAACCTTAGATATAACCTTCATCCAAAAGGATGAAAATAGTTCTACAAATCAAAAAACAACTGCAGATCCTTCACTCCTCAGTAAAAGAAGTCAACCTGAAACATTAGTCACCTTTTGGGTTAAAAAAGGAGGAGGACCAAAAGTAAAATGTTTACTGAAGAGCAAAGCTTTGAGGGAAAGGGTTCGTTATGTTTGTGTGTTTGCATTCAAAGGAGAGAAAATCAAAACTGCTCTTAAACGTGATGGACGATTCAACGATGTCATTTTCAGGAAAGAATGTGGACTTCATGAGCTTGGTACGGACACAATACATGAATTGTCAATACCTGTGGAGGATCTTGACAGAAAGGCTCTCCAGGTAGTTGTTATCAGTGACAACAATCTACCAGACAGTCAGGATGATGAGACTCATGTCAAAACAGAGCCTAATGAAGCTTCAGATGCTGATGCGGCAGAAAATATCGGGCCAATCCAGAATCCCATAAACACTGAGCAAGAAAAAAAACAAGATGGAAACACAACAAAGTCAACCAATCCTTCAACCAAGCGGTATGTAGTTAAACCCATAGACAAATCTGAAGAGATTCTGGGAATTCTGCGTTCTCAGTTTAAAGAATTAGTGGAGACTGTAAAGCAGCGAGAGAACCTGAAGAACAAGTCTCAGGTCCAAACATTCTTCAGAGCAGAATATGGTAAAAGTGTTGAGAATTTCTTGGAGGTGAAGAAAGTGAAGAAGCTCATAAAACTCTCTGACTCTGTGTGTCAGATTCGAGTCGGGGAGTCTCCTGAAGGAACCGGCTTCTTACTCTTCGATAAATTCATCCTCACTAATGCTCATGTTATTGGAGAATTTGACCCTTTCTCCAGGAAGCTTTTAAAGAACTTCACAGCAGTATTTGGATATGAAGGTTTGGAAGCAAAGGGGACCAAGCACATACAAGTTAAAAAACTCATAGCTTGCTTTCATGGGAAGGATGAGAATGGAAGGTATCTTGACTATGCTCTTCTTGAATTAGATTCTGTTGATGGAATTAGGGAGTATCCTGAATTGCTCAGTTTTTACAGTCCAACCCCTCCTAACAGAGGTCAGATCTGCATTGTGGGACATCCAGGAGAAGGAGTGAAGAAAATGGACCCCTGCTTCATCATTGAGAGAGAGAATCGACTGGAGGCTGCTACTAAACATGCATCTGAAAATGACCATCTCATTAATGTTATGATGGAGGTGAACTCGAAACAGAAATGGGACTTTTCAAAATATGAAAACAAGTTTACTTATGACTCTTGTTTCTTTCATGGATCTTCTGGCTCTCCGGTTTTTGATGTAGACTGCAATCTGATTGGGATCCACACTGGTGGTTATAAGTACAAAGAAGAAGGGCCTAAAACTTGGAGCGTTATGGAATACGGCTTTACTATGCAGCCCATCCTGGATAACATCAAAGCACGGGCTAAGAAAGATAGTTTGCATGAGATTGTCAGTATCTTAGAAGAGCAACAGAATCAGACCGACACTGAGATGGTCGATGTTGAGGAGCCTGAAGAGTCTTGAATGAACCTGTCCACACATCTATGCTGGGTTTTTTTTCTTCTTTTTTTTTTCTTTTCTGAGAGACCTAAAAATCAGACTGAAATTTTTCAATGTCATTATGGGCTTTCACTTTTCATATAATTTTTAGTGAAGTTTGTGTGTTCAAAAGCAGAAGTTACACTTCGTTTCCATTATTTTTGACAAATGTTAAGTCATGTATCTCACCTGCAGGTGATTGTGGGTCTGACTAGTACAGAAGAACAATGAACATTATTCATTTGGCAGAGACTAATGACTGTTATAGTTTATTCTTTATTGCATTTTCTTTATATTGTTATTCATACATACTTGTGTATTCATATACATTCATTAACATACTCATTTAACATAAATCTTTCACTCATATATTGTCTATTTTTATAATATTTTTTACTTTACAGTTGTGTTGAGGTTTTATGCTGATTTTACATTGATTTATCTTAATGTTTTGCTTTTGTTGTAAGGGATCATGTTCAAGCTTCCACACCAATCATCTCTGAATCACAAATACACCAAATTAATAGATTTGACAGAATCGCTGTAATATGAGACAAGAATACACAGCTACAATCAAATGTGTATCTCCACTACAGTAAATACATTTAGAGTTTATTAAAGTCATTTCAGCAGATCAATGTTCTTCATGCTTTCATGATGAATTTAGCATTAGCATGTACCTTCATGTTTGTGTTGATCATGTTGAGAAGCTTTGAGGATCTTCAGTTTGTTTGGTCTGGAAAATTCTGTGAATGTCCTATAAAGACATATACTCATAATTAATTAAGACACAATTATGTTTTAGTGAAAATACAAACTTCATTTGTATTTCACACAATAAATTTCAATAAATATTCAATCAAAAGGCTTGATGGGTGCATTTTTCCTGTCCAGTGTTGATGTATTTCCTATTGAAACAGTAAGTTTGCATGGAACATGGGAAAAAAAGCTACAAAACTTGCTTATATTGTTTCAAATGGATGAATCCATTTTGTGCTTGAAATCTTTATGTTGAGAACATTAAATCATATTTTTATATACTAATTTGAACAGTATTTAGCTCTCACCTCTGAGCTCTGTTGTAGTGTGTGTGTGTTTGTGTTTCTTTGTGTGTGTGTGTGAGAGATCACATGTTTGTGTGTTACTCACAGGAAGCAGGTACTGTGAGGATCCTTCCATTAGATCCTGCAGAAAGGGATGCTGGGAAAGTGTGGAGAAATCAATCTTCTCCTCACCCTTAAAACCCAACTCCATAAACACCTTCAGCAGCTCCTGAACACATTAAATACAGTCCTGAAGAGACTCTCTGGATCATCTGCTGATCTACAGAACCACAGATTATGTTGCTCTGCTTCAAAACATCTACTGGACACACAAATGTGTCACAAAATAGCCCTATATTTATGAGACAATTATGAGAGTGACTGACACATGCACATTGTTGGTTGTGGTTAATAATTGTTAGCTATGTTTATGATTTAAATATTTTTGTCATCTTGCTGGCTATTTTTTTAAATTCTCATTTGTTTATATTTTGAATTAAAATAATTCACATGAAATGGGGGTGAGGATGGGCTGATGGATCTTTTTAGTTTTGGAACAGAGCGGTTATATTGTACCTCTCTGAATTCATCTCTGCTCCTGCTGTTCGGCTGGAAGCGGTTCAGATGTGAAGAGACGTGATCATCTCCACGACTCAGAACTCTGAGCACATCATCAACTGACACGCCCACTTCATCAGACTCCGCCCCTCTCTCCTCTTCATCAGCAGCATCACACTCCTCAACTCCAGTGCCCTCCATATACGGCACAGACTACAGAAACACAGCGGATTGAAACAATACAAATAGAATATTTTTTACACATTACAGTAATGAAGTAGAAAACAATAAGCAAGATTAATACGCTTAATTGTCATAAAAATGTTAATGATGCAAAAAATTAATTGTCCTAAAAAGTTTTCGTTTGATTTTGATATAAAATATGACCCCAACAAGGTCTTGACAAGTTTTGTGAAATACACCCACAATCAGCTCAGAATAGTCTGTTAACTGTGTTTGTACAGTTATCTCTGTGAGGACCAGCTTGAGATGTAGACCATTGGAGGGAGAACAAAGTGAGTAAAGTGAGGACGTTTTGGCCAGTTCTTTCAGACACCCCATTAAAAGGATAAGGTTTTAGGGTTAAGGTTAGAATTAGGTCAGGGTTAGGCACTTAGTTTTTATAGTTCAGGTTGGATAATGATTGCATTATAACAATGAATATCCTCACAGAGATAGCCATACAAGCAAGTGTGTGTGTGTGTGTGTACCTGTGTAAGGGGGCCGGTGTGTTTGTAGTGCAGTGTGTGTCCGATCACGAGGCCCAGCGCTCTGGTGAAGCCCTGAGACGGTTCAGGATGGCAGCAGAAATACAGCAGCATTCTCAGATAGTCCAGCATCAGCGGGGATGAGTGTGAGCTCGCAAACAGACTGAAGAAAAACTGCACGTATAAAGAAGGAAAAAACATATTCATGTTCATACACAGATTGTATGTTCAGAACACCAGAGAAACAGAGTCTCAGAGTCTCTTTGAGAGTCTCAAAAAGGCCATTTATTGAAACTGATCAGCAAAAATAACTGATATTCAGCACTTCAGAAAGATCCCAGTGTTAGAAATTAACAGCTGAAGACTGTTTTAACAAGTTTCTAACAGTTTGAGAAGCACATCAATGCCAATTGTTTTGTGAATTTTTTAAAATGTAAAAAAATCTTTCCTGTGTCATTACCTTCTTAAGGTTGGCTAGTCTGTCGTAGGGCAGAGGTTCAGATGGGTCCTCTGGGATAGGAAGATCTCTTTCACTGGGAAACCACAATTCAACCTGATCACAGAACAAAACAGATGATGAACTGAACTGATGGACACAGAGAAATGTAGAACAATAATATATTTGAGGTTTGTTTTAATTGATTTTAATTGTAGAAGTAGCATGCAATTGAAATAAAATTAACTGTGGAACCAAATTTTCATTATATAGTCAAAATGATTGTACTACTGTATGAAGGTGTTTGTGTCGCAGTGATGTTCTGTGAAATGTGTGTGTGTAACAGACCTGTGTGTATTGTTGTTGTGTGACGAGTCCAGTTCCTGCAGTGTCGACGGCTCTGAAGCGCTGGAGGGTTTTTAACAGCTGAACCTGAGCGGGAAACGGCCACGGCAGAGCAGCACTGAGCAGAAACTGACGCCAGTCCAGCATCTCAGAGTCCTGAGCTAACACACACACCAGCTCTTCAACCTACANGTGAGTACAAACAGGCTAGTCTGTCATTTGACATGATTTGTTTTTGTCAATTACGATGTCTTAACATTGGTGATCTCAAAATTGTGTATTCTTCACGTTTTGTCTTAGTTTAAAGCTCCACCAAACTAATTTTAAATTTATAATTTATCTTTAATTAATGATTTTCTGTGTATCATATTTGATAAATATTTTGTGGATATTAGTAACTATAATTTGACATTTTATGTTATAATCAGATCAGATCAGATTAAGTCTAAATGTATAGACCCTATGGAATCGCTTGACAAGCACAGTTTTTTATGTTTGGACGCATTTCCTATTGAAGCAGGAAGTTAAACATTAAAAACAAGGCCTTGTCTTTTTTTATATACCAAGCCAAAGCAATGAAAATACTTTCAAAATTAATAAATTCCAGCCACTTCCTTCTTAAAATCACCATGTAATCAAAACAGACGATTCTTATTTTTTATGGAATATTGCAGTATTTATTTTAAATGATTTATCCGTGCACATCTTTTTAAAAATTTTATTCATATGCCTTTATAATCTTTAATCAAAATAAACTCCCCTCTTGCAGCAATATCTCTTCTCTGATGACGGGTTTACTGGTGTGAGGGCGGGGCAACCTGTCACTCATATGAGATCCACCAATAGCAAACCATCCAATCAATTCCTGTTAAACAAATTTAAATCCCACCCTATATTTTTTCTTGTTGGAGAAGCTGTTTCACTCAGATATTCATCACCTTACAGAACAAAAGACTATCGACAGTTTCATGTCGACATTAAGCAATGGTTAATTGGGAAAGATAATTAAGTATGAGTTTTTGCAACCAAAAACACACAACAAACCATAATTTGTGCTGCTAGTCAGTTTGAGTGAAGATGTACCTGTGAGGGACTGATGTTCATCCAGGGCTCAGGTAGGACGTCACTACCCATGTGAGGAGACGTTAATTCATGCAGAACTTCAGTCAACTCATCACTGCACAGAAGACCTAAACACAACACAATAAAGTTACTAACTTCAACTCAAACATGTTCATTTCAATCCTGATGTTCTGTTCATTCAGTTTAGCACACAATTTTAAAGGAATTGTTCACTCAAAACATGAGTATATAATGACAGAACATTTATTTTTGGGTGAACAATTTTTGGCAAGTTACTTTGACTTTTTGTTTTGGAGTAATGCTGATTCTGACCAGTAGGGGCGGTCTTGTGCAGCTGAGCACAGAGGATGTGCAGCTGTTGGACTGTGAGAGTGCTGTTCTTGGGCTTCTCCAGCAGGGATCGGCGTGGAGTGGATGCTGGACTCGCCACGACACGTGTGTCTCCATCCACACAGAAATCAGCGCTCTGCAGAACGAGCTCATGATGGATCTGAACTCCATTCTCAATATGCTTCCGCACAAACTCTGTCAGCTGGTCGATACTGGAAACACATGCAAACATATTAATGCACATATACATGTGTACAGTATGATGAGAAACACATATAGTATTTTTGGGTAAATATCCTGAAACATATGAGTATGTCCCAGTCATATCACATCTATCTATCTATCTATCTATCTTTTAAGTTTTTCAATGAACAGAAGAAAATATATTTAAATTATTACAAATACAGTACTGATCAAAGGTTTGTAATAATAATAAAATGCATTTTAAATGTTTTTTTATAAAAACAGAAATATAGTGAAATATTACAATTCCTTTTTTTCTATATATATTTTAAATGTAATCTTCAGTCACATGATTCTTCAGAAATTTCTGAACATTCTAATATGCTGCTCAAGAAATATTTATTATAAAGAATCATGTGACACTGAAGACTGGACTAATGGTTGCTTAAATTACATTTTAAAATATATTAAAATAGAAAAATTTAAATGGAAATGACAATATTACTGTGTTACTGCATTTTTTTATTAAATAAATGCAGGCTTGGCGAGTATAAAAGACTTTTTGCAAAAACATAAAAATAAAATAAATTATTATTCCAAACTTTTGACTGGTAGTGTATAGCTTAAGTATATTTTAAAAAATTAAAAATAAGTTGACTAAGAATTTATATTGCAAAACAAGATTTTAGACATTATGGTATTTATTCTACTGAATTAATTTTATGCTAATCTTAATTTTAAAAAAATTGCAGAGTCAATTTATTTAGCAAAATATAATTTGTTTGCTTTATATTGTGGTTTCGGGAGTGACAAATGACCTGGCTATTTCTGATATTCAGCCTTTTAGAAGTACATTTATCATTTACCATTTATCAGCTAAATGGATTACAATCAAGGTCCTCTCCTGGTCTGCTGTCACCCGTCCGTCCTCCTCCTCTCACCTGTTCATCTCAGACAGGAAGCGAGCTCCCAGCCACTCCTCCATGTTCATGTAGCCCTGCTCCGCTCTCTGCTGCAGACAGCTCACGGTTCTCAGCGCATGAGCCTTCACCAGCTCCAGACGCAGCTTCA